>JAZHYW010057221.1:0-30670 GCA_037355805.1 Ixodes ricinus | reverse complement strand
AATGCATTTCGCGGTTCGCCGGGAAACTTGTTCAGTGAAATAGAGATGACATCAAAGAGGTAGCACGCGGATTCAATACTAGAATAAGCAAAAGAAACAACATATATATAAGAGAGTGCAGCGCTAAAAGATAGTGAAATTTGCTCAACGGCACCAAGCCGCCATGCTTAAAAATGGCGGCAGACTAGTAATACTAAGAATGTATTGTTTACTGCTTCGCGCCTTCTTGGCTGAAATGAATAAATTTGAAGTATCGAGGAGGGGTGAAACTTTTCGCTGAGCACCACAAATGTATTCTTTGAGCGAGCCTGCTCGTCTCTACTGCGCTTCAATGTTGTGATCTCGCAAAACGAGGCTGCAAAAAATAGTAGCATCAAGGAAGGCCCCTCTCCACTTGTGCCTCGTTAACCAAAACTCTCTGTGCCCGACAGAAGTGGGGGCGTTCTCTGACGCAGCGAAACGGTTACCTCCAGATAATATGCGTGTTATCAGTAAAAACAAAAACGTGCAAGCAGCGGCAAAACATAAAAAAAGAGTCGGGGTGAAACGACGGCCGCTGAGTTGGCGCTTTCGACAGCTCCAGAAGGTCCGGTTGGGAAAAAAAACTATTGCCGACGCGCGATGGAATTGAATCCTTTTGTGCTCGCGAAGGCGTGATGCGAATGCGCTCCCCAACTTTGCTCGTCAGCTCCAGTTGGCCGTAAGGCCCGCAAGTACCGAACTAGTGACCAACGACTATTGTTGGCGAATGTCACAGTTCTGTCCTCAGCGGGAGGAAGTTAGAGAAACAAATGAAAATGCGGAAATCACATAAACCGTAGTGTCCGGTGTGAATCACAAAAATAATTCATGGCGCGTTCACACTGTCGGAATCCCGGGCCGATCCGCGCAAGTGGCAAGTTGATTTTGCAGCCGGACGCCGAAATCCACTCGTCACTGGCGGAAAATCTGGATCAGTCCGGAACCCATATCCTCATTTTCCGCCAGCGACGATTCGATTTCGCCACCCGGCTTCAAAATTCACTTTCCGCACGCGAGGATCCGCCGTGAATCCGAACTGTAAATGCGCCATGAGCTCGGAACACAAAACTTGAATTGCTTACTCAACGTCGCATTCCAGCCTGTTACGAACAAAATGATGGACATAACGTAAGCGTAACCATAATCTGCCTCGAGTCATGGCGTTTACTTTTGCATTGCTCAGTGGGAAACCTGGTAGTCCGTACCGTCGTTATTTAATACTGCCTCGCATAGCAGCAATACCCGTACAATAATGCATTAACAAATTAATAATTAAAGCGCCTTCGTTGTTCGCTTGTAGAAAATTCGCGAAGTGAAATTCAGGACCGCATACTGCAACGGCTGATACAACACGTCTATGGCTCTCCCCACCGAGAACCGTTACAGACATCAGTGGTTGTTGGGCACAAATGCGCAGTTCTGCGTCCGAATTCGGTTCCACTCTCCCCGTCATCGACGTTCTTTTTCTGTGCTAAATCCCTCTACATTTCTTTCTTCCTTTTTCTCCTTCTTTGAGCTTCCCCACAGCAGTAGTTGGGAGTCGATGAAACCCGAAAACGCTAGCGCCCTGATTTGATTCCAGGCGCGGATGTTTTTAATCGGCGACTGCTTTGTTTTTTGCCATTGGCATTGAGATTAGTTTTCCAAAAGACTCAAAATTCAGTCTTCAAATCGGTGTATTTCCTTTTACGAATGTTTACGCAGCGAACAATTCATAAGCTTCTAAGGACACTCCGCTGAGTTGCAGGAAGCTGACAGACGGGCATCTTTCTTTTTCCGTAAAATAGTTCACTGATTTATGGCGGGAGGAAGTAGCTATTCATAAGGCAGTCTATTCAAATATATCTGATAAGTAAAAATAAAGTTACAGGATGCGGTAGTAGTCCACTGGAAACACCGCCAATAATTGATGCCATTTTACTGCGTTGTCCGAATGATGGAGGGAGGTGGAGTCGCCTTCGAATTGTGACGCAATTTTTGAAGCCAAACATAGGTCAGACGCTCAAAGGCCTAGAAAAAAAATTACAGAGACAATTATTTGCAATGTCCAATAACGCATGAAATGCAGTGTTTGATGACCGATCGCCTAAATGTGCCTAGAAGCCATTAAACATCCGTTTCAAAAGTGAAGAATCAACATTTATTATAAGAGTAGACACAACAGCCCTTGTCGTGTCTACGCTTTCTACCTGCCATTCGTCAAAATTTGCGCTGTTTTTTTTTGTTTTTTGTAAATAATGTTATTAATTCTTTAGTGAAATTTAGATAGTAAACTGACTTGGTACAAAGTTCACATGAGGTCGATTTTTGCAATCAATTTAGCAAGAAATAAATTGGTGTGTATCTGAGTATCGCCATGGCGTAGCGATACTCAGCTTTGACGCTTGGCGCTGCTGAATTAACACATCACCTCGCAACATTGGCTGCACTCGAACGTGAGCTGGCACAAAATACAAGATCCCCCGCTCCCGTAAAAAAAAAGAAATATGCAATAAGGTTTTTTTTTTTTTTTTAAACACAAAAATGAGCCATGGATTGCCGAACGTTCATCTGCGTCAAAACGTAGAACTAGTGTTTCGAACCAGGTGTCAAGGTTTCAAAACTAACCGACATCTCATTCAAACGTTACAAACGATTTCCTGACATTTTCAATGTGAAAAATTGTTGCCAACGGAGTTCTCGATTTCATAGAGCTGAATGGGGCCAGTTACCGAAACCGGGAAATATCGGGCAGAAACTGGCTCCATTTTTCCCACTAAAATTTAAAAAAACACACAAAGAACACATCTATCGTTTCAATGACGTAACAGTCAATTCTAGAACTTGGGCATCTGTTTCGGACCGCTAGCGGCACATTTGGGCGGTGAATGAGCGTTCAGTAAGGTGTACTTTGGGTTGGTTGTAAAAAGAAACACAGACAAACACGTAATTTTTGTTTTACACGTGGTATATATATATATATATATTCTGCTTTCTAAATATTATTTGTGCGTCTACTAAGATCCGCCTCCATAAGAGGGTTTAGTGCTGGATAAGAAATGCTGAGAGCTTAGTTCTGACGCGATTTTCGACAGACCCTTTTACGTGCTAAACTACAGTCTGACAGCAATCCACGCTTTGATCCAATATAGGCAATCAAGCGGCGCTCAAAGGTAATCGTCACTGCGCTCGCCTTCTTCGCGCTTCTTCATTTACTGGCTAAGCCAATCACACAAAAACAAAACACAATGCGCAGGATCTCGGAGCATGTAGAGTGTGATTGGATTAGCCGCTCATAACAGATGCAAAAAGACGACGAGCACCGGAACTGCAGCTTTAGCTTTGCTTGATTGGATACATCGGCTGGTATCGCTGACTGCGGTAAAACCTAATATAAAACAAAATATTCAACATATTTGTTTTGCAATTTTTTTTTTTTTGGGGGGGGGACCTAAGGGCCCACTGACAATTCCAACACAGTGATTACAAACAACAGGCGTGGGCACTGCGCTTGCGCAGAAACCTAATTCGGGAGGAGTGAATCGTCTGCGCATGCGCACTACCGACAGCAGCGCCACCACAGTGGCATGTTGTGGTCAGTCAGTTGAGTTGGTCTATACCAGACACACTTAAGGCTTTAAAAGGGAACGAGAGACTATTTAAGTTGGGGTTGTCAGTGGGCCCTTAGATCCGCCCCGGGCCGCCAATCGTGACGTTGTTTACGGGTGGGAAATCGTTTTCAGGCCTACTGAGGCGTCTAGCTCTCCATAACCTGAAGAGGTCGGCAATCTAAATGATCGACCAAAATGCAGATTGGCCCGCTGTCCGTACAGTGGATAGTACTGGGCTGGTCAAATGACTCGCTTCCGAGTCCTTTTTATATGTCGCTCGGACGCGACCTCATTCCGGGTAGCGGTGCTCATTTCTAGTAATTACTCCATTACAATTACTAAGTTCAAGTTTGTAAAATTCGCATAGTCAAGTCAGTGATCTGTGTTGATGAACGAACGAGCATAAATGACACGTTTATCAAATATCTGGTCCCATTCCAGGCGCAGTATACTGAGAGATGTGAAGGACACTGCTTTGCACAGCCTCCGCGACTAGGAGCGGACCAGACCACGTAAATATTCCTACGACAAATAATTATTGGTGGAGGCTGGGACGCACTATCCGGCATCGGCGAAAGAACTTATACTCCGGAAAAGAGGCGCACGAATGAGGAGTGATTATCGATTCCGTAAGGCGAGCATCCACGGCTCCCATCGGTGTTTCGCTTCGGGAAGATCGGTGGTGGCAGCTTTCCGCCGGTGCGGCAGAAACAAAAAGTGGGGTTACTTACACGCATGAGAACCCGTGAAAGTTTAACACTGCAAACACACATGACCGAGGGAAGCATGCAGGCGAACTATCGAACGCTTTCCGCAACGCTCAATGTTCTAAGTTTTGGGGATCGTGCGGAAGAGACAAACGGGGAAGGTAATCGCCTTACCGACTCCTTTCCACTTCCATCGAGCTAAGAGACGCCTGGTCTGAACAAGAGACCCGCACAAGAAAATCCGACGATAATCTGGATCTTACGAAGAGAACCCGATAATCTAGAAAGCGGCAGACGAAGTTGCGCACAAGAAAAGTATGCGTTCCTCTGCTGGAAAAGGGTGGGGAGGGGGGGGGTTTGAGGGATTAAGCTTAGATTTGCGGGATGCCGTGCCATTGAAGACTGCTCGTGAAGTTTGTCTCAAACTATGTACGGTGTGAATCGCGGGCGTATACTGTAGAACTTTCTCGAAACTTACGTACGAACATAGAGTGAATCCAAATCAATAAAGAGGCGGAAAATATGAAATGCGCACAAGTGCAGTTAAATCAGATATTGCGGAAAGATACGGACGCAGTATGAGTTATTTTTATTTGTGTCACCGATATAGAAATATTTTGACATATTAAGCAAATGGGCGATAAAAATGCGCGTGCGGCGTTGTTTTAGCCCGTGATAGCTAACATACAAAAGCAACCAACGCCATGACGATGCATTTTTGGCGCAGATTGATTGGCTCCAACGGATTTTAGCATAGGCTGCGATCGCACATACAGTGAATCGAAAAGCACAGACTTCTATTATTTATTCGAGTAGATATATAGTTAAAATAGCATGAGTGTCCTTTTGTAGACGATTAAATATTTCGTTATACCCTTCGAGGTTACAGCAATGCTCATAGCACAGTCTTCTTGCAGTACTCAAAGCGTTCAGAAGAATGTATAGAAATAATTTAAAACATAATGACCACAACTGATAGTATGTAACTGCAGGTGCTTCTGCGTCCGCAAACTTAAACGGACCCTTTTCGAAACCCCACCAAGCAACATTGACGGCCGCCATTTCTCTGCCACGAAGCGTGTGATTGAATGAGAGTCCTGGCCAAGAGTTGACGTAGCTCTCGTGTCCAAAAGAGGCTCGTCTCCAAGTGATGGCGGACTCAGGTAAGTGCCACTGCTGCCATTAGATGTCGCTAAGTCGGGAAAAGGGTCTACTATAGATCGTTGCAAGTAAAGAAGGTAGGGCGAGGTAAGACAGACCGTGAAGAAGAAAGCAGACGGAACGCTAAAAAAAAAAAAAAACGTCACAGCGTATCCACGTGGTGAATGATGATGAGTGGGCGAAGCTCGGAGTGAATCGTCGGTAAACCAGCGATTCTTCCGTTAATTCGCCCACTCATCGCCATGTAAAGACGTGAGAAACACTGTGTGTGTGTGTATACAAACCACAATCTATCACACACACCACAGCTATGGCCGAACGAAACGTCTAGAAAGTCTCGCTTAAACCGCGCGTCGGCACCTTCGGGCTGAGCTCGCCTGATGCGTTTTGCAGACGCCTCACGAGCTCTCGCTGCATCGGGGTCTGCCTGCCGATACGCGCGCTTTCTTGCCGCTTCCCGTTCCCTGACGTTCTGCAGATCCTCTTGGCGCCGCTGCCGTGCCGCTTCGGCTTCCCGCTCTCGTACGGCCGGATCTTGGCGACGCTGCCGTGCCGCTTCGGCTTCCCACTCTCGTACGGCCGGATCTTGGCGGCGTCGCCGAGCAGACTGACGACGCGATTCGGCTTCCCGCTCTCGCACGGCCGGATCTTGGCGGCGTCGACGCGCAGCCTGACGACATGCTTCGGCCTCTCGCTCTCGCACGGCTGGATTCTGTCTGCGAGCGCGCGCTGCCGCCGCCTTGCGCGCTCTCCGCTCCGCAACATGAGCTAAGCGCCATCTGTCATCTCTACATAAAGTTAATTCCGGAACACGCCATCTCTTGAGCCATTCATAAACTAAACTTGAAGTGGCTACATACAGAGGAGGGACAGACCCACGGCTTAAGGAGCTTCGCCCCTAAAAAAAGAGGTTGCCATTTCTTTCTCCAGGATTCTGTCTCCTTCCTCCTCTCCGGTCCGTCTTACCCTCGCCCTACCTTCTTGACTTGCCACCGACTACAGAACGCACCAAAGCGACGGGCACTGTTTGTGCCTCGTAAAAAAATATTAAAAAGCCCACGGACAAAAACAAAAGCTGCCCTTCTAATCTGGCTAGAAAATAAAAAAAAGAAAAGCGTTTAAATAAAAATAAATTTAAATACATTGGAATGACGAAAGCATACACCGAAGACATCCTGAGAAATAACGACTATTCTTATTTAGCAAAACGGGAAATGTAAAAATGTAAAATGTATAAAGTATTACCTGTACATACCTGTAGAAAAGGTTTTCTTTGGTCTTCGTTTTGTATTAGATTGATTTTGCCTTATAATTCTAACTTATCTTAAAAAATAAGAAAAAAATAACCGCAATAAGATGCAAAAATACAGTGAAATTGTGCATAGATAATACGTCTATTATACCCTGCCTTTGAAAAAAGCAAGCTCTGCTTAACTTAAATATTTTTTCAATATAAAAAGAGTACGCTCTATTAGCGAAATTGAAGAAAAGAACACTATCTACATTTAACGTCATTACACATATTTTTTTACGGAAACAAGCCGAAAACAGGAACAAAGACAAGAAAAGTAAAAAAAAAACCAAGAAGAAGCACGAAAAACAAAAACAAAATTACGCTATCTAAAAAAAAAAGAAAAAGATGAGCACAAGAAAAAATACACGCATTTGGTCAAGCCCGCTCCCCTAGCTTGAGTATTGCTTTAACTATTTAGTTTTCTTCGTCCCTTCAATTGGTTTTAATTTTCAAGAATAACATTTGGTGGAATTGCCATCCTATTTTTTTTAATTTCAAACTGTCTTTATATTGGTTGTGCCGTCCCAGGCGGTACCAATAGATGTATAATATTTTTAATTATTTTTTCTGCCTCACCCTCATTTACGTCTGTGCCTCATCTTTCCCAAAGGAGGTCCAAAGCGGGCGGGAACGGCGACCAACCCTACGTATTGATTCCCCTATTAGTTTTTCTTGATATTTATACGTCCCTAAATAAACGGGGTTGCCAACACGTCAAACGCCTCGCTGGGTTTCTATGCGAAACGCGAACACTGCAGCCTCTCGTTTGAAGAGCGAGAACGTGCCCTTTTGAGGTTTCAGATATTTCCCGAATGGACCGCCGTCTTTTGCACATTGCCATGCTCGCAAGTGTTTAAGATATGTTTACACGACGTCTAGAAGAATACGGAAGATCGTGCTCATCTTTAAGGCAGCAGTCAAACTGCTCATACGTTATACAAAAGACACGGTCTTCCATGCAGAAACGATGACAGAATAATCAGCGGACACGCCTGAAGCTTGTCTGAAGCATGTTTGCATCATGTAAATGTATGTTTCGACCATGTTTTCAAACAATTATGGTATGACCAATTTGATGGGAACATCATACGAGGAAGAATCACGTCAAAAAAATTGTCTGCAGAAAGTTTTTGTGTGATTTAATAAGTGTGGCTGACGCTCAAAAGAGTCTGCAGTTTTACATAACAAAAAAAAAGATGACAGCCGTATTAGTATGTGATTCAGGCTATGCAAATCAATAGTTTGGTCATCGAGGTAGAGAGCTTAGAGCGAGGAACCGGGATACCGGTTTATTCTTCCCTCAGTCTCAGTCAGCTGTCCTGAAGCTATTTGTTTTCTGAAATGGACAAGACGCTACCTTGCCAATTGTCTTCCCCGTCCGTCGTAGTTTTCGACCGGAACGAAGCAGCTTCTTTGGAGCCTACGACTCCTACATTGTAGTGCATGTGCTGAGACGTCTTTGTAAGTTTCCGTCCCATTGGCACAAATTCTACTCGGGGTGAGTCGATGGCCGAGTGTGTAAGTGCACCAAAACGTGGAGTATGTGTAAAAAAGTTGACGCCGCAGAACCCAAATGCCTGGTATCCAGTCCCCTCCTCTCACCATTTTGATCTCGATGAGCATCGCACCCGCGTGCCGTCGTGTATCACTACTGCGTGATGCGTGTTAAAACCCTAGGCTAGCTGTGGTGGTCTACTGGATAAATATTTTATATAGGCAAAGACAACAACGTCCATTGGATCTGAGTAACTTCCCACTATATAAACATGCACAACTAAATTTATGTTCCATGACTTCAAGTGGCATGCTGGTGGCCAATTAGCCAGTCCCTGTCGTAAGCTGGGCCCTTTTCATGATGTGGTTTCTTTGAGCTGTCATAATATATGGCCAGTCAAGCCATGAATGTTTTTTAGTCTTTACGAATTCGGGAGCTCGCAAAGCGTCACATGCGGAAATAACGCGTCAGTTCTTCCTTTTCTCAATTCATGTTTAATTTTTGTGCGTATGTGTGTTTCCACCACGTCCTAACGCATGCCTTCTGTAGAAGTGTCCAAGCCCAGAGTACTTGCCCCTCGGTGCTGTAATGTAGCTGTGGTTTTTTACTGACCTCAAAAGATGAGAAGCCTAGTTAAAATCTGTCGGATCTCCAACCCTCTTTCAGCGGGTCTTCGCGTATAGCACATGTGGTGTCTTCGCAGTTTGAGGTAGTACTTCGGCATTGTTCTTGTTGTGATAGCACAAGTAGACTGGTGATCATTTGTCTGAGCAAGAAAGCAAGAAATATATGGTTAAACGTCCTGAAACGTGGGGTCTTGTAGGAAATAGACGTTATCTCAAATTGCAGCTTTAGGAGCCTGTTTCGGACACTTTTGACCACGCAGTCAATGTTTCGTTTAAATACGTTTTTTGCTACTATGCACAGGCCGAAGACGTCCTTGGTGGGCCTGTGAAAGCCACCAGCGGTTTACCGAGCACTAGGACACGTCTTTCACTCGTGACCAGCGCAATCCTGGAGCACTGTGGCCACTTCGATACTTTTGCTAAATTTACGACCACGTTCTGTGCGATGTACTCAACAACGCAGTCAGCAAACTGAGAATATGGTTGGTATAAGTTGATATCATGGGTGCCTTCGTCCCTGGCTGAGTCATTTCTTGCCTGGCTTTGCTGGTGCCTCTCTAAGGAGCTGACAAGCAGTGTTGCGGTGCAGTCGACCTCACAATTGCCGCGAACTGAGGGCAGGGTAATGGCGACCAGGCGCTTCCTACAAGAAGATCGGAACTCGAATGCCGTGGGTTGTCGTTGTTGCCCGTCGTCTTGCGCACAGTTAGAAAGAAAAGCTCAAGGTGGGAACCTTGTAAGCTTCCTTGCCAGCAGGCACCTGAGTCAGCAGGCACTGGGGTCCCAATTTAGGTCTTCATGGAGTCCCTTCATGAACTATAGAACAAGCAGGGAGCCAAGGATTGAGGTCTTGCTTCCTCCTTGGCTCAGCAGCTGATCCGTTGAGTCCTTCAAGCCCAGGACGTAAGACGGAGCCTGGTCGATGCGTGCCAGCATGGCGTCCTTGTTGATTGACCAAATGGGAACCTTGCATCCAGGACCATGTGGGTGGCACGAGTCGCTCAGGTCGAATATGTTTTTGAGTTCAGCAGAAAACTCTGCGGAGGCCTGCACAACCTCGAAGTCTCGAATGCCCTTCTCCTTGCAAAACAACATGGCACAGCTTACTGTCCGACTCAGGGTTTGTGCCGCCAAGACCTTCATCTTTCAGCGATGGAAGTTAATGTTCTGCTTGCGAAGCTGGTTGGCAGCATGAAGGCATTTCAATTGCAGCAAGCTCTACAGAGCCGCAAGGTATTTGCGCGCCACGACAGTACGTCTCCAGTCCTTGATGCACTGCTTTTCCGCAAGAAGGTTTCGCATGAGTTTTAGCATGTGGCAGGAGTCCAAAACTGCTTACATCTTCCTGGAGGAGTCCGATATATTGAAACCAGTTCTTCGGCGACAGAGCAAAGCATACTCCGGGCGCTGTCAACACAAACATCTTGCAGATGGCACCTTCTCACGTCACACTGATGCACTCTTCTCCAGCTTCCTTGATTTCAAATAAACACTGGCGCATCAGGTTGGCTAGAATGCCTCCGTCCAGGCCATTGATGAGGGCATAGTCCAGGGTGACTTTCCAGCTTTTGTTTAGTGATATCGCAAGAAACACAAGTGCGTGCTTGGAATAGGCAACGCAGTCGTTGTTGAGGAATCCGTGGCCAAGTCGCAGTAGCGATGATTTCTTTGCCGTCCCGATCCGCTTGTTTGTTTATGCTCATTTCGTCAACCATCAGGCTGACTAGAAGACGCGCCTTTTGGGCTTCTTTCGTGACTATTTTTCAGGACTCCCTGGTGAAGCCTGGTTTTCCATGTATCACCACTGCCCATTGGCGGAGCGCAGCTGTGTGTGGTAGCCTAACGTGCTTGCGCAGAAAATTGTACGCCTTTGCCGAGTAAAAGCACATCGCGAGGGCAAACATGCGCAAGTATTTTGTGTACGTTTTGTTCGTTGCGCAGCATGTCGGTGAAGATGCTGTCAGCAATGTTGCCTGCTGTGACACGAAGCTGTCTTCTTAGTCGTCGGAAGCAGATATTCAGCCCTCTTATCCTGGCCCTTTTTCTTTTGACCTTCTTCTTTGCCTGTTGAAACAAGTTTTCTGCCCTCTGCAGATTCATTCTAGTACTACCCAGAAACCCCCTGTGCTGTCGTGGTGACACCCCTGGTGGCCCAAACCTTGAGTCGATCTGCGAGCTGCGGTTGCTTGTTTTGCATTAAGAGGGGCATCTGATGCTTCGAGGGCGTGGAGGGCACCGCAGAGTTTGCTGCAGCAGTCGACCATATCTCTGACCGGAGCAACTGGTGCCCACCACATGGCCGTGGAAGCAATTGAGGCCACCATTAACGCTATCAAAAAGAAAGAACGCCTTGCCAACACGCATCGACCATGCTTCGCACTACTTGCGGGACTTAAAGGACTAAACGGGCCAGCCGCTGAGGAAAAGAGGAAGGAAGAGCCCTATCTTCGGCTTCCAGCTTGCGCTGGAGTCCACCGAAGGCTTGTCTGAAGACCTGCTGTGGGGCACTACTCCACAAATCCGGTGCCTGCTGACGAGAAAGCTTAGCCAGGTCCATTTTGAACGGTTCCTTTCAACTGTGCGCAAGACGATGGTCAGCAACGACAACCTCACGGCACTCAAGCTCCGCTTTGCCCTTAGCTGTGCCTGGCCGCCAAAGTGTTGCCCTCAACACGCGGCAACTGCCAGGTCGACGGCACCGCAACGCTCCCTGAGAGATCGCAAGAAAAGCACCACATCATCAAGGCCAGGCAAGAGATGAACTTGTTTTGCACAAAGGCACCCGTGAGACCGACTCCTAGAAGCCACTTTCTCAGTTAGCTGAATGCGTTGTCAACTACATCGCAGGGAACGCGGCCGTAATAGTAACAAAGTGTCCAAAGTGCTCTAGGATTGCGCTGGTCACGATTGACAAACGTGGCCCGGAGCTCGCAAAGCACGTTGGTAATCACCACAGACCCTCCCAAAATGTCCTCTGCCTGTGCACAATACCAGAAAAGGTACTCCGTCGAAACATCGACAGGGTGGCGAAAAGAGGCCAAAACTGGCTCCTCAAGCTGCAAACTGGGACGATGGCCATTGCCTCTAGGACCCTACTTTTCAGTAAGTCCGGCCATGTATTTCTTGCTCAGACAATTCATAACCAGTAACAGTGCGCTATCAAGATGGAGATTATGCTGAAGTACTACTTCAAGCTGCAAATAGACTACATGCACCGTCAGCGAAGTGAGCTGAAAAAGGGTGGCTTCCGAACAGCTTTGGACAGGGCTGGTGATATTTTGAGGGCTATGCCAAGGACACGGCTACATTAGAGCGCCCTGGAACAAATATTCCGGATTGGCCCTCTCAACAGGAGGCACACGTAGAGACGTGGTGAGGGCACAGCAATAAGAGTAGTATTTAAGAAAAAAGCAAGAACTGAATCATTTTACTGCCACTGAAGCTTTCTAAGCTCTAAAATACGTAAAGACCAAAAAATTAAAGACGTTCACAAATCCCTGTAAACCAAAATTAGAGAGAAGCTCTTCAGGAAGAGGAGGGGAGGGTAAGGAGGGAAGAGTGTGCACCTCCTCCTTCTCCATACAATCTCCTACTTCTCTACCTCCTCCTCCCCCCCTCCTGCACTTCCTCCTCCTTCTCATTTCCTCCTCCTCCGTACCCTCCCCTCCTCCTCTTCCATACCCTCCCCTCCTCACACAGTTTCCCCGCTAAATTTAGGTGAACAATTGATGCCACGTCACCAACTGCAAATCAATTCAACGCTAAATTTAGCGGAGAATTGAATTGCTGTTTAGTACACGTGACGTCAATTTTCCCGCGAAATCTAGCGGAGAAACTGAATTTGTTCACAGGTGACGTTTTTTCAAGTCATGTGATGTCTTTTTACCCGCTAAAACCAGCGGGGAAACTGAATTGCTGTTGAGGTCACGTTACGTAAATATTCCCGCTATATTTAGCGTTGAATGGCTGCTAGAGGTCACGTGATGTCAATTTCCCAGCTAAATCTAGCGGAGAAACTGCTTTTGTTCCTAGTTGACGTGACATCAAGTAATGTGACGTCCTTTTCCCCGCTTAAATCTGGTGGGGAAACTGAATTTGTTCATAGGTCACTTCCATGTACGGACCGGAAACCCGGGTTTATAACTCTTACTACCTCTACCTCGTTTACCTAACTAAGCAATCATTTGCATAACTTGAATCACGAGGTTTTGTCAATACTTAATACGGATGCCATCTTTTCGTTTAGTTCTTCAACTACGAACTCATTTAAGCAGCGGGCACACTCTATTATATCATGCGAAAACAGACGGCAGACAATTTCTAAGTCATGTTTCGTCCTTCTATGACTGTCACATTCGTCACACAAGAACTCCCTGCCGACATGATCTATGCATACGTATGCATGAAGCACACATGCTTCGGGCAAGCTTCAGATGTGTCCGCAGATATTTCTGTCATCATGTCTGCAGAGAAACTCCAGGTTTTGCGAATAATGTAAAGCCGTTTGACTCCTGCCCTAAATATAAGCGCGACCTTCCAGATTAGTCGAGATGGCGTGTCGACATCTCTTTGAAACACGTGCGAGCACGGCAACCTGCAAAAAAAGGACGTGGCAATTGGAAAATCTCTGAAACTTCAAGAAGCGCACGTTCTCGCTCTTCAAATGGCGCGCTGCAGTGTTCGCGTTTCGCATTGCAACCCAGCGAGGCGTATCACGGGTTGCCAACCTCGTTTATGTTAGGGACGTATAAATATTAGGAAAAAACGAATAGGGGAATCAATACTTGTGGTCCGTCGCCGTTCGCATTCGCGTTTGACCTCCTTTCGGAACGATGGGGCACAGACAGCGCCTGTAACCTTGATGGGTTCTAACAGACCCTTTCACGACTCAACGATATCTAAAGGTAACGGCGGCACTTACCCGAGTCCACCATTCTGTGGACACGTACTCTGAGCCTGTGTTAGACACGAGAGCTACATCAACACTCGGCGAGGACTCTCATTCAATCCCACGCTTCGTGGGCGAGAAATGACGGCCGCCAATGTTGCTTGCTGGGGTTTGAAAAGGTATATTTAAATATTTGAATACCTACGTGTGAGAGCTATGAAGAGCGCAGAAATCACTTTGATCCGGTCTTATGCCGCGATTCCCGTGCCTCGAGTGGCCCCTCCGATCCACGCCTCACGCGCCCCTCGCAGGCTCTGGGCGCTGTAATCTCTCCCACGTCACGAATTTTGTGAGACCCCGAGTGACAAGTGTACACATTTGCATACAACATGGCGGAAATCGGAGGGGTGCCACTTTGGGACTTCCAGTTTTTATTCCTTGTTTTTGTTTTATCTATATTTTATTCCCGAATTTTAAGGGCCCTGGGGCCCTGAAGGATTTTGAGTTGTTCTCTGCAGTAAAGTTGACATTTGGGCTAGTTGGTAGTCTAACATATTGAGGTATTTAGCGCACAAGGTATAGAGAAGAAGGACAGGACAGAAAAGAGCGCTACTCACAACTACGTTTACTTATAATAAAGGAAGAGAAAGAAAAAACCCAAATAATCCGCCGCGGACTCGTGCATCTACCACAGCCGCGTGAATGATAGCGGCTAGTTCATCCAGGCTGGTGTGGGCCCTTCATTGTTTTTTCAAGGAATTCCCTTTCCTTGCTTGATAGGGTTACGGATTCAACGCTAACACAGTTCCTGTCCTCACGACGGATGTAGAAGGCCTCCAATACCTCGCGGGTCACTTTGTCTTTGTTCTTCCCCAAGATATTGGTCTCACGAAATAATGGGCTGCACGTGCATTCCCGGCAATGGAGAGGAAGATTTCCGCCCACTGTAGCCTTCAATGAGTAATCATGCTCCCGGAGTCGGTCATTGAGGCATCTGCCCGTTTGGCCTATGTAGCTCTTGCCACACGAAAGAGGTATCTTATATACGACGCCCGAAGCGCATGGAACGAATTTGTTGGCATGCTTCTTGGTACACGTGGGTTTTGTGGTACCCTCAGCATGCGCATTCACTCTAGGGCAAATTTGGCTCATTTTGTGTGGTGCTGAAAAAACTACTCTAACCCCATAGCGGCTTGCGACATTTTTTAAATTATGGGAAATCCTGTGCAGGTATGGTATCACTACTGGCCTAGTTTTCTTGACACTGGTCTTGTTGGACTGGAAGCCTTTTGCCTTCTTCACCAGAGCGTTTGCCACATCAGCCAGTAGGGCTTGCGAATAGCCGGCTTTTCTTAGCCTCTCTACTTGCATAGTGAAGCTGGCTGACATAGTATGAAGACAAGACTTCCTTAGTGCCGAGCCCAGACACGTTGAAGCTATGCCCCTCTTGATGATTTTTGAGTGCGCCGAGCCGTAGTCTAGAATGGCTTTCTTGGATCGTGGGCTGTACGACCAACAAACATGGGTGTCCCCCAGGTGGAGCGAAAGATCCAGGTATTGAAGTACGTTTTCTTTGGGCACCTCAAATGTAAACTTAAGGCCGCCTCCGTACTCAGCAAAGGTCTCCATAATGTCTGCTACTTGTATGTCCATACGTCCGCCACCTTCAAGAATTACCAGGAAGTCGTCAACATACCTGGCGACCTTGTTCACTTTTTGCCTCCAAGCGCACTTTCTATCGCACAGTCAACTGCTCCCAAGTAGATGTCACTAAGGACTGGGGCAACGCAGGAACCGATACAGACTCCTGACTTCTGCAGATAGCACCCATCCCGCCACCCAACTATCATAGACATCAGGTAGAAATGTAGCAGCTCCATAAAGCTCTCAATGGGTACTCCGCTGGAACTTCGGAAAGCGAGCTGTCCATTGGCTTCTAAACACTTCATCACCGAGGTCAGTAGCTGGCTAGTCGTGTGGCAAGGAGTAAAAAAGATTCTCCACGTCAATGCTGGGCACTTCTCCTGTAAGCTTAAACCTTCCTTTCACGGATCCATGTATCCTTGTTAACCTAATCGCCCAGTGTAAGTGTAGTGCCCGGGTGGCCTCTTGGCACATTCGAAGAGGTACCTGTCCAGTGGAACTCAGAGGTGTGTGCGGCTTCCTTGCTCCATCGACTGGGCATACAAGAAGGGTATGCCGTGTGCTTCGATCGGAATACTGGCGCCAGGAAAGATAATTCAGAGATTGCCTGCGAGTAGCCTCTGCTTCAAGTACTGGCAATGATCGACAACAAGGAAGATACTTCCGTAAGATGAGCAAGTCAGCGGGAAATGCTACGGAGTTCCTCTGGCAAAGCATCAGACCCCATCTACCAACCAAGAAAGACAAGGTTCCCACACAGGCCGGCAAGTTCACAACCCTTGGTGATGTAACGATTCCACCGGATGTTGGCAAGCGGTTGGAGGTAGGCCCTAAGTTTTGCTTCGAGCCAGTCATGAGCCCACCGGAGTTGGTCACACTAGCCAAGAGAGTAGCATGCAGGACAATAGAGGAGGACAGACCAAGGTGCATCCCTGAGTGCGTGGATAACCTTCAGGTTCCGCAAAAAAGAGGATCAGTGGGAGCGTTTAGGCCCTTGGTAGACTACATGGTCACTAATGGACTACGAGTCCTGTTATCTGATAAGGAAGGACATTTTGTAGTGTTACCAGATGGCCTGTACAACGAAAGGGCCATGGCAGCAATTGAGAAAAATTTTAGACCGGTGCAAGTCGCCCTGAAGAAAACCAGAGATAAAGCAAAAAATATGTGTGAGCGGCTAGCGTTAACCCAGTTAGCCGCAAGAGTTGGGAAGGCGGAGCGCTTACATCTAGAGGTCTTCTTCAGCGTAAAGACACATAAAGAGGCCTGTCCATTTAGAGCCATTGTCACAGAAAAGGGATCGTGGCAAAAGCAAGTTGCTTCCTATCTTCAAAAACAACTGTCCGCCTTAAGTATTAGAGACCCCTTCCGGGTTGTCAATTCTGAGGAGATAGTGGAATATCTCCGGTTAGGGGTCCTGAGAAGAGAACAGCTTTCAGCATTGACGTGGAGAATCATTTTTACTCCTTGCCACACGACCAGCTACTGACCTCGGTGATGAAGTGTATAGAAGCCAATGGAGAGCTCGCTTTCCGAAGTTCCAGCGGAGTACCCATTGAGAGCTTGTATGGAGCTGCTACATTTCTACCTGATGTCTATGATGGTTGGGTGGCGGGATGGGTGCTATCTGCAGAAGTCAGGAGTCTGTATCGGTTCCTGCGTTGCCCCAGTCCTTAGTGACATCTACTTGGGAGCAGTTGACTAGTGCGATAGAAAGTGCGCTTGGAGGCAAAAAAGTGAACAAGGTCGCCAGGTATGTTGACGACTTCCTGGTAATTCTTGAAGGTGGCGGACGTATGGACATACAAGTAGCAGACATTATGGAGACCTTTGCCGAGTACGGAGGCGGCCTTAAGTTTACATTTGAGGTGCCCAAATGAAAACGCACTTCAGTACCTGGATCTTTCGCTCCACCTGGGGGACACCCATGTTTGTTGTGTCGTACAGCCCACGATCCAAGAAAGCCATTCTAGACTACGGCTCGGCGCACTCAAAAATCATCAAGAGGGGCATAGCTTCAACGTGTCTGGGCTCGGCACTAAGGAAGTCTTGTCTTCATACTATGTCAGCCAGCTTCACTATGCAAGTAGAGAGGCTAAGAAAAGCCGGCTATTCGTCAGCCCTACTGGCTGATGTGGCAAACGCTCTGGTGAAGAAGGCAAAAGGCTTCCAGTCCAACAAGACCAGTGTCAAGAAAACAAGGCCAGTAGTGATACCGTACCTGCACAGGATGTCCCATAATTTAAAAAACGTCGCAAGCCGCTATGGGGTCAGAGTAGTTTTTTCAGCACCACACAAAATGAGCCAAATTTGCCCTAGAGTGAATGCGCATGCTGAGGGTACCACAAAACCCACGTGCACCAAGAAGCATGCCAACAAATTCCTTCCATGCGCTTCGGGCGTCGTATATAAGATACCTCTTTCGTGTGGCAAGAGCTACATAGGCCAAACGGGCAGATGCCTCAATGACCGACTCCGGGAGCATGATTACTCATTGAAGGCTACAGTGGGCGGAAATCTTCCTCTCCATTGCCGGGAATGCACGTGCAGCCCATTATTCCGTGAGACCAATATCTTGGGGAAGAACAAAGACAAATTGACCCGCGAGGTATTGGAGGCCTTCTACATCCGTCGTGAGGACAGGAACTGTGTTAGCGTTGAATCCGTAACCCTATCAAACAAGGAAAGGGAATTCCTTGAAAAAACAATGAAGGGCCCACACCAGCCTGGATGAACTAGCCGCTATCATTCACGCGGCTGTGGTAGATGCACGAGTCCGCGGCGGATTATTTGGTTTTTTCTTTCTCTTCCTTTATTATCAGTAAACGTAGTTGTGAGTAGCGCTCTTTTCTGTCCTGTCCTTCTTCTCTATACCTTGTGCGCTAAATACCTCAATATGTTGTTCTCTGTGACGGGACATCGAGGGGATTATTTATGCTTAGGAAATGTCGTCCTAGGTGTTATGTCGTCGGCGCAAGCTGGTCGCAGGTTAACGTAATCGTCCTAGTATAATGCTCGTATGAGATCTTTGTGTTGCGCAGTCTTAGCTCCGGACTACTGATGAAATGTTGAGCTGTATTTCGCGCAACACTCACCCGCAACAGTCTTTTCGAGAATTTGAACGGCACAGCACAGTCGGTTTTAATGTTGTACGTTCACTAGCGCCAGTTTTCTACCTTCAGTGTTGTTAACTTCGGACTATAGACATTTTAAAATGAACTGACAACTTTCCTCAAAGTGAGACAAGTACACACGGAAGATGGCGCATATTTTGTATGGTAAAATGCCGTTATTTTCACAACTCACGTAATCAATGGACTTATAACAAGAATAACGTGAAATATATTTAAAATACAATAAATTTTGCTCAGTAAAGTTCCCAGTTCAAAGGAAACATTGAACGGTCCAGCCAGCTGTTGTGTAACTGTGAGTGAGTATTTTAAATATGTGTGTTCGTTTAAATAGATAGCGTATATTACGCAATTAATAATGTTACCTAGAAACTTGGCTTTTCCTTTAATTTCCAATTGTCTAATAATTATCTAAGTGGTACTGACTTATCTAAGTGGTACTGACTTATATAAGTGATACCCACTCCCAAACAATTTTACATTAAAAATTGTCGTGTTGTTTTTCACTTTTCATTTACTGTGTTTATGGCGCATATGTGTAGTTTACCCTATGTTCGCCCATCATGCCCGTTCTTCTTTGTTATATGAGTCATGAAAACCACCGATTTTTTTATATTAAAAAGCTGAATAACAAAGACATACAAAAACAATAAGGTTAGGATTCACCTGTGTTGTAGGCGTTACCGAAAATGTAACGAAATACGCCACTCGCTGCATGTAAATAAATGAAACGCGTTACCTTTACCAATTAAAGTATCGCACGTTACTTTTTCGTTACTTTTCATACCTGAAGTAAAGAATTGCCCCTCCCTGGGTGTCAGGTTGTTTTGTCCCGGTCCTTCCTAGAAGTTGTAGGTCAGGGCCGGGCGATCGTGGACTGCCGCGCTGGATGGTCGCTTCGGTGCTCGTTGGTGGTGGCGGAGCCTCGAGGAAAGACGCTCAAAGTCGAGAGCAACGGTTGATAAAAATAAATGTATTAAAACGACAACAGCAAACTTGGTTACAGGACTCTACTGTCCGCTCACGGCAGTAGAAATACGAAAAACGCGCCTCGGCGCAAAGTGCCCCACCGCGCACGGTGAGGCTCAAAGAAACTGCTCGTCGCTCGCGACAAAGCTACGCGGACCGGCGGACCGCGGGAGATAACTTGCTCCGCGCACGGGCTTGTTCAAACTCAACGTTTTCTCGCCAGCGCGGTCGAGAAAACTCCCCGCTGACACAGGGCCTGTCCGATCAGGACGATTATACAATTCTATTGGCCCCAGTGCCAGCGGGTCCTCCCCCAATCACAGGGAAGCCACTGAACTCTTTCTTTCTCTTTTCTAAGAAGAAAAGCAATGCTAAACGCCTTGGGGAACTCTCCAATCGGGACGATACTGTACTACTTTACGGGGAAAATACCCCCACCTCGCGGCGTCAAAACAAATTAGCGCCGTGTCCTTCGAAGTTAGTGAGTAAAGCGGAATGGAGTCCAAGTGGACCCAGACCGGCGCCCCCATCGCTAAAACCCCATTGCAGCACCCTCCCGACTGGACAAGCCGTCACTCGGAGCGCGCCGTGACGACGAAGCCGGGAAGGTCGCCACCACCTCGCGGCGACAGGCAAGAATGTCTGTGTCCCTCCCAGGCCAAAGATTAAAAAGGGCTCAAGCTGCTCATCCCCCTATCCTCGGGGCGAGCCGCCGGGGTGCCCCCATCCGAAAGGTTGAAGGTCAACCACCTAACTTTCCAGGAAACGATCAAATACTCAAGCGATCCCTACACCTGAATAAAAACGTTTTATTGTTTTGAAGTTACAGGTATGCATAAGCGCCATACTTAAAAAAAGAAAACTCTGTTCACGCAAAAGTTCAACATAATTACCTTATTGTTCTTACAATTCCACCTGTATGCTCACGTAAAAAAAAAACAAGAAAAAAAATACAGGGAAAGAAACGAGGTTTTATTTGACTTGGTGCCTAAAAACACAAAAAAAGGCTAAATATTTGTTTTTGTATGTCTTGAGAGGAGGACGTTACGAATAACGTAGATAAGTTACCCGTTGCTCAAAAAAAGCAGCCTAAGTGCGTTATCCGTTATTGTTTCAAAATGATAACGAGTACGTTACTATGTTACCGAAAAGAGTGACACGTGTGGTAATGCTGCTAGCCTACCGCGTTAACGCCTTGTTGCTGGCCCGCCTTGCCATCAGCAAGGCGGGTCAGCAGACGCACACGCGTACTGGCTCTCACCTCTCTGTTTCGCCTTGCACGCCTCTCAGAATGTATCTCGTACTCAGGAAAATAAAAATTAATATTATTAATCTTATTATTATTATTACAATTATAAACACATTGCAGGAAAGCAAGCGGTCTATCTATTTGTACTCACAAATTTGTCTCCCTTCAAAGTATTCTCAATTTCTTTTCTATTCCCGTGGCCCTTCCAAAAGCCCCTCATATGGTCATCGTAATCCAAGGACCAATATCTGTTGTCTCTCGGAGATCTTCACCGCGAAGCTCGGCAGAATTACGTAAAGCCCCTCCCGTTATTGCAGCAGCTTGGCTCCCCGTTAAACTTCCCAGAAGAATCATTTTGTAACGATTGAGCGTCTCATCCATTGAATCCTGACTTTTAGCAATGACGCGCTCAAAAGAAAAAAACAAAAAGATTGTCTCAGCAAAAGAAACAAAAAACATAAACAAAATATATACCTCGCTATAGACCCTTTCTTCAAGGGCGTCGCCATCTTGAATTGCCGTCACTTCCAGTATGGGCGAAAACATTGTTTTGCCTACGCAACGTCAATGGAAGGCATTTAGGAGAAAAGCGTAACCGTCACCCATTCTCGTTTTCTTTCCCCTCTATTTTTTTACTACTTGCAGGTTGAAACGTTTTAATATTTTTTCGCCGCCCATACCGGATATGCTTACTTGGTGGTCGGGGGCGAGAGTAAGTGGACAAGGTCTATACGGAACGAAATTTTAAGGGATGAACTATCGAGATGTGCTTGCGTTGCCATTGCTTCGAGCTTAGCCCACGTGATCCTTTCTAATCTCAAGCGTATCCGGACGAGAACACAAAGATGAACGAACTGCAATAAACTCCTCGAGCGCTTCCCCTAAAACTCGGGCGGATTGTTCACTTGAATCCCTTGTATCTAGCGGCAATCCAAGAGAAAAATATTTTTTCGCGGAATCACGTAGGAAATATAAAGTATTTAAACAAAGCAGCAGAACAAAAATAAAACTGCATACCTCCATAACGTGCCCATCCAAAACAAAATCAAACGCATATATATAACATACAGTGATTTTATAACGAATCCGGGACAGTAAAGATTTATGTAACTTTTTTTTCTTTTTTTTTTTTTAAGAGCAGAAATTGTATATGTGAGACTGGCGATGGTGTCTCTCACTTAAGAGCCGCGAGTTTTATTTATTTAGCTAGCAATTAAAGGTTCAATTAATAAAAAAATAAATGGAGAGATTATTCGTAAAAAATCAAATTTCAGGAACTTAAAAATTTTCTGGTTATACCTGGTGTCCCAAAAAGCGGCCAGGCTCTTTAAGTTGATCGAAAAAAACTCGGTTTCTTAACCTATCGCATTACGACTTCTAAGCAGCGTTTTTTTTTTTGTAAAATTTGCAAAGAGCGAACTTACCTGAGGAAAAAGTACAGAAAGAAAAAGTCTTAACTCTAATGGAAACGCAGCAAAGCCACCGGTCTTCAAACAATAGGGCGCCCTGTGTCTTAAAGACCGGTGGCTTCACTCCGTTTTTATAGGAGTTAAGCCTTTTTATTTTTTACTTTTTCCTCGGGTAAGTTCAATCTTTGCAAAGTGTATAGAAAAAAATGCACGACTTGTGTGTAACGGTGCACAAAATGGCAGCGCGATATGTTAAAAAACCGAATTTCGCGGTTGATTTAAAGAGCCTGGCCGCTATTTGGAACACCCGGTATATCTACAGCATGTAAACCACCGCTTCTAAGGCATTTTAGACGGCCCGGAAAAATTGGTGTCTTAACGTATCGCACTGCGATTTACTACAGAGGCCCAACCCTGTAGTGAAAGCATGGGATGAAAACATTTAACGAATGAGCTTACCTTGTACAAAAAGGAAAAAAAATGAATTACCTGATTCGCGCTATCTTCAGCGGCATTCGTAGACGACGTCATGACCGGGCTGGCCTAGTTATATCTGCTGCCGACAGATGTCGGAAGCGTCGAGTGGGCCGGCTAGTCACCCTAGCGTAGGCAGAGACGCGCGCTGGCAGAGTGACAAGATTCCGAAGATCGTCTGCTAAGCTCGGCGTCAGGGCGCTCGACACTTCCAACGTCTGTTGGCGGAAGGTTAAACTAAACGAGCCCGGTCATGACATCGTCATGGGAATGTCGCGGCAGATAGCCCAAAACAGGATTTTAATTTTTTCGTTTTTAGTTGAACAAGGTAAATTCATCCGTTGATATTTTCAACTCATGCATCTACTAGGTGGTTGCACCTCTGTAGTAAATCGCAAAGCGATACGTTGCGAAACTGATTTTTTGGGGCTGGTCTAATGTGCCTTAGAAGCATTAGTTTACTTGCTCCAATGTCAACTTAAGTGACAAAGAGCCCGAAAAATCGAAGCTACAAAGAACAGACAGACAACATCGGTCGCCGGAAAAGCCAGGACCGCCGCGGAAGCGGGTGACGACCAATCAGGACCTGATCTGACGGAATCGAAAAAGGTCTTGGTCACGTGGTTGTAGCAAAGGAGCGTGTCCTTTTGACGTGTCTCTAAATCTAAAACGCACGGCGTTTTTTTTTGTTTCTTTTTTTGTCGTTTTTTTTGTTTTGGTATGACCGGCTCACAAGACTATATTAGTTTTGAAGTTTGCCAATAGATAGCAAGAAGCATAATACTCGTTTGTATTTAAAATCCCTTGCATTCTAAAGAATGGATACAATTCTCTCATTGGGCTGGGCCAGCTAAGTCGAATATTAAATATGTTAGTTAGAGTACTTGAGTTAATTAGAATGTTTATTATCACTTCACACTCAAACATTGACGTCGGCAAATGTCAATAACGTAATCCTAATGGACTATCTTATTAATTCAACAGGCTGTTCATTTGAATTTATGTTGAATTATTGTATATTTCACATGTCAATATTTCGAGCATACATTTTAATTTACGAGTGTTCAAAACATTGATGGTCACTGATTTTTTTTTAAAAATTGACCACACACTAAACATTTTATTTTGAGCACGTCTAGACAATATCTAATCTAAATATATAAATTTCTTTTGATAAAACAAATTCCGAAGTTTACGCGTATCTCCGAATCGCAGCCTGGAAACAACGAGCAGGACCGTACATGGCGCCAAAAGTTGTATTCGAGAGCAGACGACGCTCTCTCCTCCATGGTTATGTGGGTTGTATACAGTGACAATGAGAGTCTGTCGTTTTAGTGGTTTGTGTCTGGTTTAGGCTATTTGTGGCAAGCGGCGGAGGGTGGGGAGAATCGATAATATGTTGTGGGGTGCAATAACACCACTAAGAGATGCAGCGGAGTGGCATCTCATCATTTTCCGACCCAAAAGACAGCGACAAAAGTGGGTCCAAGCAGTCCGACGCGAACACTGGATCCTAGCATCATGCTAGAAATAGTTCGTACCGTGCTATCAAACAAAAACCATCTATAGACCTTTTCCGCTTACTCTCGCCCCCGACCGCCAAGGAGGCATATCCGGTATAAGCGACGAAGAAATATGAAAACGTTTCACCCTGCAAATAGCAAAAAAAAATAGAGGGGAGAGAGAACGAGAATGGGTGATGGTTATGCTTTTCTCCTAAATGCATTCTATTGGCGTGTCGACGGCAAAACAATGTTTTCGCCCATACTGGAAGTGACGACAATTCAAGATGGCGGCGCCCTTGAAGAAAGGGTCTATACCATTTTGCTTATGAAGCAGCATCCGGGCCCATATGTCAACGGATCGCGAATGCAGCCGTCATGGGTGGTCACCTCGGAGGCGATGCCGGTAGATCGATTCAAAAGCGAACGGTGGGTCGTATAAAATCATAACATATGCTGGTGATTGCTTGACTAAGGCAGGCTTGACAAATCGTTTCTCATTATTCACCGCGGAAGAATCACGACGGCCTTTTAACCGCTCCTGACGCTGGGCGAAACCGACTCAAACTGCCCATGTGCTGGTATTTATACATAATCTGATGCCACAACAAGATGTCGTATAAAGATGGAGGTTAGTTTCGGTTTCGGGTTTATCGATATTTTATGATTAAACTTTTTCTTTTCTAGCTTTTGGGGGAACATTTTTTGCTGCTCTAGGCTCAGGTCCTTGCCATCTTTCAGAAAATAGTTTTACTTGAAAACGTTCAAATGGACGCCGGAGCTCCCCCTTTAAACGAATTCACCCTTATACATGCGTATCAATATACGACTTTAAGTACTTTTAGGAAGAATAACCGTTTTTATGTATCCACTACTTACATAAAATTAAGGTACCATTTGTATGGGTATTTTCTTAATAGAGAAGAGACGTGTTCTACAGGCTAATGTATTCTCTTGCTTCTGAAGAAGTTATAAAAATTAATGTCATCATTCTATTCACAACTCTTCATTATAATAAATTTATTTTATTTATAAAATAAAATATATATTTTTTTATTGAAGGAAACGTACAGAAATGTTGTAGATTCTTGGATTACTCCTTGACGTTAGTAACTTCTTAGCATCGTTTGAAATGTCATTGGAACGTTTTAGCAGACTAATATGGAAACCACTGCACAATCGCTGATTCAGGTTGGCTTCCAGGGAAAAAGTCAAAACCAGAAAAGATAAATTTAATAATAAAGCGTACCTCTGCCGAATTTTATTACAAGTCATGTAAAATGTTTATCTTCTGTTTCGTTAACTAACATACGAGGCGACAAGCTTGCCCACACCAAAAAGAGGCCAACAACAAGTTAAAAGTAGTACATTAGGCATCTAAAACAGGGGAGAAACCCTTCAACATAAGAAATATCCACTTAAGCCAATGTTACCCAATTGCGTCGCATTAGGGCACAAACAATAAAGTGCTCAGAAGCATACAGTTAATTATCTTTCCCCAGCTTGTTATTTCCAATTCGACAGCCTTTTTCCTTTCTGTTCGTTTTTTTTGTTTTTTTGCATATGGTTTATTAAAACCTCAAACACCGCCACCCATTGTATGGCAAGGTGGATGAGATAAAGAACAGCCAAACAAATATAAATAGAAGAAACATGTCACTAATGACTTCTCCTCCCAGTTTAACACGCCGGGCATGAAAAACAAAATGGCGCTTTCACCCCCTCCCTCTCTCTCTCTTCCTCTTTCTCGTTACTCAACGTCACAAACCGCTGCCTCGATACTCAGAAAAAGAAAGTAAAAAAACACAACAAAGGAAAGAGACAAGCCCCGGACGTGAAGCGAGCCTCACCCAAAATTAGGAGGAGAATAAAGAAACATATTAGAAAAAAACGGGAAATCGCCTAACATAGCAAACTTGGCTTAATATGTTCGGGCTTCTTTCTTCGCATGATTCGTGCTTCGGCAGGTAGGGAGCGATAGTAAGATGCCCAGGAGTCGCAACGTCCTGCGCTTTTGAAGCTGCTCGGTGACTGTGCGGGCAGAAACCGTGGGAGAGGAGGAGACGAGAGCGCCAGGGGACGTCAGAAGGCCGAGCTCCGGTCCGGAACGATTAGAGGCTGGACGCAGAGCGAGACAACTTGCCTTTTTTCTCCAACTTCTTTCCTAGGAATCCTCCTGCGGAAGCTCGCGCCTATCATTCGCTGAAAGGGCCCCGTGTCCATCGCGCGCGGGAGATGGATCGAGCGACGCGTGTCAAGCCCGGAGACGGTTTTGTTTCAGTGTCGGTCGCACGCTCGGGATAATGGGTTCAGACAAAAAAGGCGCGACAGGTTCTTGGAACGTCGGTACCAGGGTCCGCCCTTTGTCACCGCGGTGGTCGAAGGTCGCATCCTCCCCGCCCTCTCCCCGGCTGCCCTCTGGCCGTCTGAGAGCCGTGATCAGAGGAGCGATGTCAACTATTATATATACTATAGGTACTGACGACAACCTAAGAAAGACAGCATCTTATTACCACTGTACAAGCAACAAGCGAAACACAAATACGCGGAAATAAGAGACACCATTTTAGTCATAATCGACAAGGTGAAAACAGCAGCGAGGAGCTTCGGTTTTCCCGCCTCCTGGGCGAGCTTTCTACCTCGCACAACGCTTCGGCCTTTCGTGCACCTCGAGCACGGTAGCGCTGCCAAAGCACGGCGGAAGGCACGGAGTGCTCGAGGCCAGGCATTCGAAAAACACGCCCCGCCGTTTTTGCTTTGTCAGTGACATTATACATGCAGGAGACCATCATCACGGCTATCTTGAATTCTCCCACCGCCTCATGTGCTCGACAATAGAATTCACCGCTCTCACCAACCAATTTTACTACGCCACCGTTGCCGAAATTTCTTCAGTCTTTAGTCTTCATTTTTTGGCTCTGGAGAGCCGCGGCACCACTGAAATGCAGCACACCGTTCCATGGAGGCCCGCGGTGCCGTGTCTACTGAACATAATAATGTGATGAGTACAGAGTGTCACAAAAGAAAATTTAAACGGTCTTTTTCCCCGCAAAAATAAACTAGGCATCGCCGAACGCTCATTCTCCGCCCAAAGGTAGCGCTAGAGGTCACAATCAGATGCCAAAGTTTCGGTCCGATCCGATAACTTCATCAAAAGTTATAACTGATTTTCTGCAAATTCCAATGGGAAAATGGCGGCCGACGGAGTTTTCGAACACATGGGGCTCTATGGCACCAGAAACCGAAAACGGGCAAAAATGGGCTCCATTTTCACATTGAAATTTTCAGAAAATCCCTTATAACTTTTGATTAAGTTGACGGATCGGGCTGAAACTTTGGCATCTGGTTGTGACCTCTAACTCTACCTTTGCGCGGAGAATGAGTGTTCGGCGATGCCTAGTTTATTTTTGCGGTATACACGACCGTGTAAATTTTCTTTTGTGACACCCTGTATATACATTCAAGATGAATAAAGGGTCATTCCATGCCAAACGTCCCAGACATTGCGCTCGACCCCTTCCGATTTCTAAAAAAAAATATCATGGCCTTTTGCCCCAATGTCCGTAGCCATGCCCTGAAATAGTTTTGCCGAAAAAAATTTTTTGATGACGTGAGCGCGGTTTGAACTTTTAAAAACAGCGTGAAACTAGGCATCACTCAATAATTGATGAAAAATCAACTTTTAGTGAAATACCTAGCAATATTTTTTCTTATAGTTTGCACGGCTTTCGACTTACAATGTGGTTAAGCTTGTGAAGTTTTGTTTAATTTAAATATTTTTTTAAAAAACTCAAAAAAATTTGAAAATTTTAACATATTTGTTATTTTATTAAAAAATATCTAACTGCTCCCGGGACTTAATATAACTTTTTACCGGCTGCCCTGCAGGTATAAAATCTATAAAAAAAGTTTTAAACCCCTCAATAAAATATCTCGCAGTAAACAAAAATCCTGAAGTTGCAAAAAAGTGCGTTTTGACGCATAAACAGCCGTCTATTTCACCCTGAGGTGGTCCAAGTAAAAATACAAAATATAGTGGGTTTGGAAGAACAATCGATAATCTTTTGATTCTGAAATTTTAATCAGAGTAATTTTTGTTTAAAGTGAGAAAACAATTTTTGAAGTTGAGCTCTCGCACCACAACCCGGCGTCGCTTCTTAACGCCTCTTCGCCGCACGGCACGCCACCTGCGACGATAGCTGACGCGATTAGGTCCAAAGAAAGGACGGAGTTTTCTGCCGCTTCTCCTTGTCCGTCTTTCCGGCTGCAAGGGAAGAAACGGCGGGTATCGTGTAATAATCGTTGGTGCCGCCAGCGCGTAGCAATAGCAGGCCCGTTGTGTCCTTTGTAGTCGTACTCGAGGGCGGCTCGAAACGCGATGCGTTAACGACGGGCGGCATCAGGCGACGTGGACTTCTCCATGCCATGTCAAAGGTCCCACGGCCACCTCCGATTCCTAAAATAAAATTGATGGCTCTTCACCGTAACGTTTTGTGGTGCATCTCTAACATATTTTTTTGACGAAAAACAAATTTCATGGGGTGATGGCGGTTTGAACTAGTAAAAGGGGGTGGAACAACGAGTCATTCAATAATTGATGAAAAGTAAGATTTTTTTACGGAACACTGGAATATTTTTGCCTAAAACCCCTACGGTATTTGGATTGCTATGTAAAAAGGATCATGGTCATGGAATTTGGTATGCTCGAAGCAGCTTTAAGAAATAAGGAATATATTAGCATTTTAGCATTTTTTAGTTTCGTTACAAACTATGGTCTTGCTGGATGCGACTGTAAATACTCTTATTAACAGCCCTGTAGGTATACTGTAGACAAAAAAAGGTTTCAGGCCGTACAACTAAATATCTTGCAGAAACAAAAAAAAAAAAACTAAATTTGTGCAGAATTGCGTTTTGCCGTTTAAAGAGCCGTCAATCTCTGCCTTGAGGTGGCCAAAAGAAAAATACGTAACATGGTGACTTCTGCAAAAGAGTTTATTTCCTTTTGTTCTTGAAAGCTTAATTAAAGTAATTTTGTTCTAAAGAGGAAAAAACATTTTGAAGTTGAGCTTTCGCGCCGCAACCTGGCGTCGTTCGTCTTGCGTCTCTTCTCTGCACAGCCCGCCACCGTCGAGCCTGGCAAAGCGTGCGACGGTGTCACGGTGTGCGCACGCAGGTAGAAAGCGGGACCTCGAGTTGTCGGGTACATCTTGGTGGGAAGAGGTTTTTATCTACTCTTGTTGCTTTATGGCTTTTCCTATTTTGACCGTTTTGCGCGGCTGTGCCCTCCTGTGGACTTTCCACTGTCTTGATATCAGCAAATGCCTAGCGCTGCCAGGTAAGAGCATCCACTAGTAAGCTAGCTGTTTCTTACGTACACATCGCAATCACTCTCTCTTCTCGACGTCAGGACAGATGTAGACAGCAACACAAAAGCCCCGTGAACGGGCAATCTCATTCGACGAGGCGATGTGGTGTTAACGAACGCGCGCAGTTGGAGGCTCACGCCTCGTTTGTGTTTAAATCGGCTTTGAAACGGCAAATTCTTGCGTCGCTGAATAGTTACGCTTTTCATCGCAGTATGCGTGACAGCTAGATTTCGCGGCGATATTATCGCGTTTCCCTTTTAGGAGAAGTCCACGTCAACTGATGCCGCCCGTATTAGGCATCGCGTTTCGAGCCGCCCTCGGGTACAAAGGGCACAACGGGCCAGCTATTGCTACGCGCTGGCGGCACCAACGATTATTACACGATACCCGCCGTTTCTTCCCTTGCAGCCGGAAAGACGGACAAGGGGAAGCGGCAGAAAACTCCGTTCTTTCTTTGGACCTAATCGCGTCAGCTATCGTCGCAGGTGGCGTAGCTGTGCGGCGAAGAGGCGTTAAGAAGCGACGTGGGTTGTGGTGCGAGAGTTCAACTTCAAAAATTGTTTTCTCGCTTTAAACAAAAATTACTTTGATTAAACTTTCAGAATCAAAATATTATCAATTGTTCTTCCAAACCCACCATATTTTGTATTTTTACTTGGACCACCTCAGGGTGAAATAAACAGCTGTTTATGCGTCAAAACGCACTTTTTTGCAACTTCAGGATTTTTGTTTACTGCGAAATATTTTATTGAGCGATTTTAAACTTGTTTTATAGATTATATACCTGCAGGGCAGCCGGTAAAAAGTTATATTGAGTCCCGGGATCAGTTAGATATTTTTTAATAAAATAACAAAGATGTTAAAATTTTCACATTTTTTAGTTTTTTTAAAAATATTTAAGTTAAAGAAAACTTCACAAGCTTAACCACATTGTAAGCCGAAAGCCGTGCAAATTTAAGAAAAAATATTGCTAGGTGTTTCACTAAAAATCTGATTTTTCATCAATTATTGAGTGATGCCTAGTTTCATGCTGTTTTTAAAAGTTCAAACCGCGCTCACGTCATCAAAAAAATTTTTTCGCCAAAAATATTTCAGGGCATGGCTACGGACATTGGGGCAAAAGGCCATGAATTTTTAGAAATCG
>JAZHYW010057214.1:0-37212 GCA_037355805.1 Ixodes ricinus | reverse complement strand
AGTGTAGCTGGCACGAAAGCCCGCACAGGTTTCGCCATCAAAGATGACGGGAGGGACAAGTGGCAAGAACGCGTATGACGAAAAAAGACAACAGCAACCTCCCACCAGATCCAGACCGCACAGACAACCCAGAGTAGTTTCGCTGCTGTATCAACTAACAGTGAATTGCATGGACCCAGCGTGGAAACAATAATTTGCGAATGTGCGCAACACCTACTCACCGGAGGTGACGTCGTATGAGACTCTGGATTTCGCCTAAGACGCGCAAAAAAAGAGCCTCTTCTCACAATATGCGGCGGTTCGCTTGAGAGGCCAACATAGCTGAGGCGAACATAATTCACGGCCCCAGTGCTGACGGCGCGAGATTTAGAGCTGCGATTCTGAGCGCCAAAGTCCATGACGTCACGGAACGGTCATACTACTTTTTTCCACTTCAACGAGATGGTCATACGCTCTCTCCACCTCGGCGTGGATGAGCACGCTGATCCACCTCTCCTCCACGCACCCAAAACGCCGAAAAGAGAAACTTGCGGCGAGGAGGTGATTTACCGACGGCCTCGCGTCTCGCGCCGCCGGAATATTGCCTAATCCCTAATTTTTTTTTGCGTAAAATTAATTTTTTGACACGCGTGGCCCCAATTAGACTTCTTTTTTTTCTTTTCATGCCACCTCGAGAAATACGGGGTGCGGTGGGTTCCGAGGCATCCTCTTATCGATCGGTAGCCAATGAAATTGCGGCATTGGTCGACGAGAATCGCCCACCAGCCAATCACGAAGCAAGACACGTGAACGAAACGAGTCGCACCCTACATTCCCGAAACTGTCGCTGAGTGTACGGCGTGCAAGTTCGTGTGCTCTTTGTGCACTGCGTGGGCTTGTTTACATCCCCAGATGCGCCACGCGCTTTGGCTCGCCCGTACTCGACCAATGACGACACGCGCAAGGGCTGCCTCGCCATCGCGTGCTTCCTGCATCATTCTGTACGTCGCCCTTTGATTGGCGTGCCTCTTCCTTGCGTTTCTACGCGACAAAGACGCGTTTTCGAACACTTGCCCGCCGTGTGGGAGTATCCACTGGCAGTCATATCTGTGTGCGCGACTGGCGAGCGCGTGCTAGACGGCGAGCTTCTGTGGTTCCTTTGCAACGTGCATTCCGCACCATCAAGATTACCGGTCTTAGCAGCCGACTACTGTGAGCCCGTTCTGAGCATGCGCTCTAAACATCGCCCTCGAATATGGCTTCCAGTGGACGCCCTCTATACACTATTTCCAATATTTACGAGTCCTGGTGCCCAGAGTGATCTCCTCAGCCCTGCTCGAGCATGTTCGTCACTTCGGAAAGCGAGCAAATCAGGCCATATACGCACGAATGCTGAAAATGAAGCCGGCCAGGTAGGCCTTTTTCTTTTTAAAGGTCTATAGACCATTTTTACCGTAAACAGATATGGACCGTTGCTTGCGTCCCAAGCGACTTCGGTCGCTCCGTCTTTGCAAGTCCGTCGAGTTTGCTTGTGTCCCCAGTGCTAGAAAGCATGAAAGTGCTACCACAGGCAACAAGTTGGGGATTTAAGGGGATTCAACCGCTCGTCACTCAATGGGCAAATTTTGCTACACAAACCTGAGTTTCCAGGAATGCACGATAGTATGCATTCTTTCGGAGGATTACTTATGATAACGTAATGAAGGTTGTACGGCCCTTAGATTTTTCTTTTTAGAGCGCTGGAGATTTTTAATAAATTCCAGAAATATAACCGTTTTGACTGTTTTCAGCGCGCTTTGGAGTCATTTTTGAAAATACAATTATTTAGAAGACAAACGTGACAAAACGCTTGGCCGTACGTACTAGGGGTGCCTCTAATCTTAATTTTAAGACCATGACGAGGAAGCAAAATATTGTTGTATTTCCGTATTCGTGTAAATAAAATCATTCTGTTAATTCTATTTCCAACTTGTTAAACGAGATGGCGACACTAGTACTAAATGCCTCAAACCGGAGATTTTCTTGCTGTTGCTGTTGTTGTTTTCTCTCGAGCTCGAATTCGACCTCGATGTCTCGTTGCTCGTGGATCGGTAGCACGTGTAGCGAAAGCTCTCGCTGTAAAGCTCACTGATCGTGGATTCAATCCCGCTCACCTCTGCACGTTTCAATCTGGATGAGCATCGTACCGGCGTGCTGTCATGTATCACTATAGACCTATTGCTGTCTTACCCAAGCATCAGGAGAATGCAGGGATTGGTGTTCCACGCGCCGCACGTGCTGGCCTCAGCAGTAGTAACTTTTCCAAAGCAAAAACCTAAAACAAATGGCATCTTGCACGCGCGTTCGTCAATGCTTTCTTTTGGTTATTTACTTCGCATCTTTTATACATGAAAGGCGTGCGCGTGTGGCGCGTGGAACACCAATCCCTGCATTCTCCCTGATGCTTGGGTGAAGACGTTGCAAATGGTCTATTGGCGTGATGCAACGCAGGGGCGGATCCAGAACTTCGTTTTTGGGGAAAAGGGGGAGGGGGGGTGCGGCGGGAAATTTTTTTTTTGTGGGGTGCATATAGGGGGGGGGGAATCGATGAGTAAGATGAACAGGACTCCTGATCAGCTGCCTTTTGGTTTTTAACCACCGCAGAACCGCGAGTGCGCCGACGGCTCCTAGATGAGCGCCGCTGCAAGCCAGTTTATGGGTTTCAAGCCATGCTTTGAAACCGACGCCATGCGGACTGTAAGTCTCCCGGCTGAAGCGACTGAGTGGTTCTCCAAGTTCAAGAGTACAGGTGTGCCTGCTAGGGTGAGACCTACCCTACACTCTAAAAGCAAAAAAAGGCGTGTCATGGGGTACACCCAGAGGGGGTGTATGTGCTTGTCACATATACTACACCCTTTGGGGGAACACTTGCACACCCCAAATATGGGAGTACGTGTACACCCGTTGGTGTGGTGCACATGTACACCTTTTTCTACAGAAATCTCACACGAAGGGAACACAGGTGCACCCCATTCAATGGTGTACGGCTACACCTCTTTCTACACCCAATGAAATGAAAGGGAACACAGATGCACCCCGTTCGAAGGTGTACCATTGCACCGCTTCATAAACCCGCCTCACTCAAAGGGAACACAGATGCACCCCGCTCAATAGTGTACCATTACTCCCCTTTCTACACCTACTGCTCTCAAAGGGAACACAGGAGCACCCCGTTCAATAGTGTACTGTTGCACCTCTTTCTACAACCACTGAATTCGAGGAGAACACAGATGCACACGATTCAAAGGTGCATGGTCACACCACTTTACGCACCCACTTCATAACTAACTTCATAAACCTATTTAAGACATCAAGGAAACCCTTAAAAAACGTATGCGCCCCGGTGATAGCAAAAAGGCAGGTAAAGGGACACACGGGATTGTTTTCAAATCTCATAAAAGTTTATTAGACAGCTTATTCCGTAAACAAGTACAAACTTGCAAGCAATCCGTGATATTTGAAGAGGTACGAAGAACCTGTTACACAACTGAGAAGATTACTAAGCAAACAAGAAACGGAAGTGAGTCTTAGGCAGTGTCTATTCTCCAAGCAGCCGGCAGAATTATTTCCACGAAATTCCACCAGCAATCGCCATTCATTCATCGAACGAAGTTTCATCGACAGCTGTACCCGCGAAGTGACGTGTACGGGGGGGACAGGTTGGTTAACATTTTCGTAATGAGCCGCCGCAGACTGTCGCCACGAAGCGGCGTGAACGGGTGGGCTGAGTCGGTGAGCACGCATTTCAGAGATACACGCGCGACAAAATGTCCCTACAGCGTGCATTTCGCGTAACGAGTGACGATGAAACGTTAGTGTCGATGAAACGTGTCTACAGAACGTGTATCAACGAAAACGTGTTTTCACAAAACGCCAAGAGATTAAGAAAGTCAGTATTCTACCTGCAGTCGTCACATGATTGTAGTCAGCTAATGGCAAGCGACTGCCGATAGAATTTCGGGGAAATTATTCTCCCGGCTGCTAGAAAATAGACATTGCCTAATTCTAGAGGTAATCCGGAACGGAACGGTCAATTGTTGCAAAGAAGTAGGTTGCAGAGCACTTACGATGAAAATACCGGACTCGAAATATGTAATCCGAAATATATGTCGACACGGGCACTGCAGCACAACACAAACACAAAAACGAGAAGAAAGGGGTCCGTGAAGATTCAACACGATGTGGCAGAAGCAGTAATTTGCCGAACCGAACACAAAACGCATCACATGAATTCCTTGGGCTTTTTTGAAGAAATCGCTTGTTGCGTAGGACGTTTCAAACACTGGAAATCTTGGTACACTCGAATACGTTGTCGCGGACGAAATCTACGGCAGCCCCGCTGGTCGCAGCACAGCACACAAGAAACTAGGCCGGGAGTCAGACATTCCGAGGTCGGGAAAAGCTACTACGTCATCCGTGAAACCTTTACCACATGATCACGCTCCTGCCGTCACCCCCGCCCAGACAGCGGAGTCGAGGGATGAAAAAGCCTCCAGTTCATTGGTCCGGCAACTGCGCACCTTCTTCCATGCTTTCAGCTTAAGGAGAAAAAGAAAAAGAAAATAGCAGCTCCTTCAAGGCCAAAAGGGGGCCCCTCGCAAAGGCTTATCTTCAGGAGCAGCCCAACAATGAACACATTGACAGGACTTGTCACTTATATCCTCTTGAAAGTTCGACCAAAAGTTAATAGTGCAGTGGATGCTACCCGTGGCCTTGGCCTTCAGGCAGGTGCCGTGCTCTGCCTTATCTCTAGCTTGGAGACTGTAGTCACGTGATCCTACCCGGAGACCCGATTGGCCTAAAACAAGCATAGCGTCTACTCTACTGTCAATACCGAGTGTACAGGATACCTCCATACTTCCTAAGAAACTGACCAACCCAAAAGTGACCCCCAAGAGGGAATCCAAGCACAAGCTGATCGGGTCGCGTGGCTAGCGTGGGGGTGCACTGATACACCTAGAGGTTTTAAGGGAGAGGAGGATGCTCATTGTCGGTGTACAAGTACACTGGCTGGGTAACGCAGGGTGCATCTTTCAGGAAAAGGGTGCATGTGCGCCCGATGCACCCAACTACACCGCCTTTCCTCCTTAGGGTATTTTGGAACCCTCGTCCTTGAACACCGAGCCTTCTGCCGCCGCTGGCGGGCCGGAAGTCGGTTCCTATTTCGGGGAGGGGGGGGGCCGACCTTGGGGGGGGGGGGGGGGGGGGGGTTGCGGCCGTCCTCGTCCGCCTCCCCACTCCCCCCGGACCCGCCCCTGCATGGATGCACGTTAAATTCTTGTCCGAGAAGCAGCGGTATACTGCACTGTCTCTTCATCTCCAACGAAGACACCAGATGCCCTCAGAAGCTGACTCAACTCTCCCGCTGTATAAGCATAGACACAATAGAATTGCAATTCGGTGGCTCCGTTGATCGGCACTTTTTGAATCGCCGCAAAAAAGTCTAAGCATAAAAAAAATCAGCATACTCCAGCAGCGCCTGATAAGGCTCTGAAGGCGATACTTTGTTGATTCTATTTTTTTGTGTGCGCTATGCGTTAGCGCGCGTGGTTCAAACGCTTGCATACGCGACAAGCAGCGGCCCTGGCAAAAGCACCCTGAAACCATGCAGTGTTTTGTACGCAGGAGATATCCTCAATATGAAGGGTGCCTCACTGTCCTTCTGCATAGGGTAATGCCACGCCGAAGTATACTTCCGATTTCAGCTTGGGTCCAGGACAGCCGATAAGCTACAAGCACGAGCGTGTGGCCCTTGAACAGTGCCTATACTGCGTACTGCGCGCTGTGCTTGGCAGAGACGCTGGAAGCCCGGAGCTCGCGCTTGCAGCATCGGCTGCGTCTGGACCCAAGCTGAAACGGCATAGTGACCGATGCCGACAGCACGCGCTCACGGGTAAAATACAAATAAATCGACGAAATTGTTAAATCGAATCAAACAAACAAAGCACAGCCAGCTGCCACAAAGGCGTGCTCGAGAGCCACTAAATGAGCTGCGCTTAGAGGCGGTATCGGCACTCCGTCTCCTTTGCATATTGCTGTGGGCGCCGCCATATTGGGGCTTGTGCAGAGCAGACGCTGGCTGCAGATCGTCATGATTCAAAAGTGCGACTTCCTCAGCATCTCGATTCGGTGTTAGGAAGCCTCATGTAATGTTATATGCTTTCTCTGTCGCGGACTGTTTAAACATTTGAGGAGGACGGAAAGCGTTTCCTGCGATTTCAGATAAAGCTCCAGATAACCGGCAACCATGATTTCTAAGCCACAATATGGCCAAGTGTCGTTACTCTGAAGCGTAGCTATTTAGTGGCACTAGGCGCGTGCGAAACACGCTCTTTCACGCCCTCTGAAAAAAATAAAAATAAAAGTGTGGGACAAGATGGCCAGTTGTCTCCACCTAAGCGAAGCGCACATGAAGGTGCCACCAATATGTATGAAGTAAAAAGAAAAGAGTTGGATGAGTTGAAAGAAGGCTAAAATACTTATTCCGAACAACATTTTATTTTATGAAATATTATTTCAGATATTTTCATTCTCTGTAGACCTCGTTTTGTGGATTGTGGATATGAAAAACAAAATAAGACGCATGATTTCTATTATTTTGAACAATTACAATATATCTTTTAACCAACATACAGGTGCTTACTCTGAGATTCAAATCGAATTTTGACGTTAGCATTTTGGCGCTTCGGAAGCAATTTTTTTTTTTTGTAAATTTACTAAGAAAACCGAACGGGCCATCAATAAGCAGAAAATACGTTTCTACCTAAGGTGAGGCGTACGTTTCTTTGTTTTTCTTCACCGTTCTCATTTTTAGGCAAAATCAAATTAACCTCTAAATAACTTTAGTGTCTTTATTAGTAACCTAGGGAGTTCATTATGCTATTGTCCGTTATAAGCACCTCTTTCAAGAGTGATCTTACAATGTCACAGTGGAATGAAGCGGTGCTATCTTACCTGTCTGGAAACAAATTGGGGTGTGTGTATGTTTATACAGCCTAGAACATAGTCTGCCTCAACTGGCGACTTGTCTCCCAGCTGTAGGTGAGCAATTTAGCCAGTGCAGTACAACCGGTACACTCTTAGAAAAAAGGGGACTCAAAAGGAGGTAACAGACCGCCTTTACCACCCTCCTCCCGGCCAGGGGGAAGCGCTCCGCTTGTTACCTCTTCAGGCGCAGCAGACACTAGGAATGCGGTGCTACAAGGTGAAGTTCGCCGCGAAGGGGCACAAAGGAGGTAAGTATTACCTCCGAGAGCGTGCACCTGTTTGAGCACTGCCAAAGCCTGGGTGCTACGATTGGCTGTGGAAAGGCGCAAACGAGATCGCTAATTGGTCTCCTCGTATGACACGTCATTCTTCGCGCATGCGTGGGAGAGCGCCCGCCCGGCCGACCGGGAGCGTCGCCTTCCCCGCCGATGCTCCCGGTCATAACTTAGTGATGGGACGAATCTTTATCCGAATCGAGATTCGGAGCCGAATCTGGAGATTCGGAAAGATTCGGAAGAGTAGCCGAATCTCAAGAGATTCGGAAAAGTTCGGAAAGATTCGGAGCGTTGCCATGGTTGCCAGATCACGTTGATGAGTGTTTCAACTTTTCGTGACATTAAATTCACTAAATTCTACAAAGTGCACAAAATATTGTTGTAATATAATATCATAGTAATAAATAAAATGTTCCGCTCTGTTTATAATATTTCGGATGTTTGCCGAGAACGGTAACCAGACATCGCGGGAAAATTGGTTTCGGTTCCGGATTACGACCAAAATAGGCATGCTTGGTTCACGTCAACGTTGGTTCACGTGGAAATACAAGCGCATGTTTTCATCGCCCGGGCGGCCCGGGCGGTTCGGCGACAGTCGGTTGTGGGGCAGGCGGGTTGAAGAGACTTTCTTGGGCACCAGGGACCTCCGGCGTTGTCGGCGGGGTCATGGCAGTGACCACCGCGGCTGCCCTTGCGGCGAAACGCAAGCGCGATAAGTTCCTCGTGGATCTCGTCAGGCTTGGCGTGGCCGCCCCAGCCCGGCGGGATTCGGCGGACGTGCAGCCGGTGCAGCGGCGGGTCGACGGAGCGAGGTGATGTTTACGTGTTTACGCGAAGATCACGTTCTCGTACTCCGGGGTTCCCGGAGACCGGAGACGTCGACCGTGCTCGTCCGAGGTTCGCAGCAGTCCCCACCGCAAGAGATCGATGCCGTACGCGCTGTTCGGCAGAAACACATTTACGGTCATAGTAGCACCAGTAGCACACCCCACTGAAGTGAGTATGTTCGATTCGATTATCTTCAACGTGTGTCCACTGCGGTATTGTTATCGGAACACGGGAAACAATCTAAAACTCCTTGCGCCGTACTATTAGTCTCCTGTACTGCATTTGTACCTTTCTAGTTAATGATATCTGAATTAGTTAGTGTTTGTTTCTGAACAATAAAGTTGCGTTGGACACCCCTGTGTTGTTTCTTTTTCATCAAATAAAGTTCACCTGTAAAAAAACTTGCTGCCGAGAACGGAGAAACGACAGTGCGACGTTTTTCTTCGCCGGTGCCGGTACGCGGTCGAAGTTTGGACGAGCAACACTTTTCATCGCTCTCGCGTCCTACGCAGCTCTAGAGAAGGAGACGAATCATTTCCTTGCCTGAATATATTTATTGCGCGTTGCGACACATTATGTATAATACACAGCATTTCGCTACATTTTATTTTACCGATCACCGCGCAGAAACCGAGACCGTGCATTGGTTAGGCCTATACGCCAACCACACCGATCAGCTCAACTGGACCTGGGCGCGTGCCAGGGTTTAGAATGACAGTACAGTACATACCATACGTTGAAGTAAACAAGGCGAAATCTGGTTATATGCAGTAACAGTACCTAGAAAAAACACAACTGACCGCATTCGCGAGGTTTACGACAAGGTTCACGCTGTCGCTGGTCTGCAACCAGCGACGAACCTGACGAATCTCCGAATCTGCCGAATATTCGTCCCGGGAAGTTCGGAAATTTCCGAATCTGTCCGAATCCGAATCTCCGCTGATTCGTCCCATCACTAGTCATAACGGCATAACGGTCTTTCTTCTCGAACTTTCGACGGAGGCGTCCCAGCGCAGGAACTTTCTTTATTGTTCTGTTCAACTCAGTCTCTTCTTACGAGGTCACCAAGAGCGCTGCATTGACTTCAGTCGAAGATCCAAGTCGTGTGCACCATATGCTGGTAAGGAAATGTTCTGCGCGGGCGGCAGTTGGCGTCGGTTATGACCGCCCCGGAAGGCGACCTCCGTCTTCCTTAGACAAAGGGCCGGCCGACATGTTGGCACGTGTGAAGGCGTCGAGCGTTCGATGAAATTAGGGTGTGGCGCGAACGCATACACGGTTTAGACCATCGAAGTTCATAAAGAGCAAAAACAGAAATGACTCTTGCACTATATATTTAGAAGATTGACATACGCTAACCAGTGGCGTAGCCGGGAGCTTTTCCCGGTGGATGTGTGTGCGGGTGGAGGAAGGGGAGAGCGGCGGCTCGGACCGCACGCCGGCACGATGCTCATCCAGATCGAAACGGGCGGGGGTGGGGATTGAACCCAGGATCCCTGGGTTATACAGCGCGAGCTTTCGCTCCACGTGCAACGAGCTGGTCGTGCTCTAGCCACTGCACGAGGCCCGTGTCTCGAGCGGCCCTTAGAAGCAGTTGTCGGCGCAGTGCTGAAATGAGCGGCCCTTGGAAGCAAATGGCAGCGGAGCTTCCGCTCCTCGCACGTTTCTTGCGCGTTTCCATAACAATGGTTGACGGTACTTGTAAGCGTGAATTTTATCAAATGAATTCAGTCTGCACTTGCCGGCAGCGCCTTCGACTTATGGAATTTACGAGGATAACTCGAGTGCAACATGGCTTTGTGTATTTGAGTAGTTCTTTTTCGCTGACAGGCAGACAGACGGAAAGTGTCCTTTTTTGCCATACCCATTGCCAATCCTGTCAGCTGCTGTGCACTCGGCGTGCCATTGCGGACGAGTAGTAGAGCCGCGCCACTTGATTGGACAGAGAACTCCTTGGTACAGTTCACGGGTGGGAAACGGTTGCTTCTTGTTGCTTTTGACTCGACGCGCAGAAGTGTGGACCTCTTCGGCGAGGTCCACACCTCTGGACGTGCAGAAGTGTGGACCTCGCCACTAAATGAGCTATGCTTAGAGTCGGCACTCTGTTCCCCAATATTGCTGTGGGCGCCGCCATCTTGGTGCTTGTACAAAGGAGACGCAACTGCCGATTGTCATGATTCAAAAGTGCGACTTCCTCGGCATTTGTTTCGGTGTTAGGAAGATCATGTAATATTGCTTTGCTCTGTCGCGAAGCGGTTTAACATTTGTAGAGGACCTAAAAGCGTTTTCTGTGATTTCAGATAAATTTTCAGATAACTGGCAGCCATGATTTTAAGCCACAATATGGACAAGTGTCGTTACCCTGAAGCGTAGCTTATTTAGTGGCACTAGAGAAGATCATGGCGGAACAGCGCAGCACTGAGCTAGATTTCAGACGCCATGTTCTATATATATTGCCACTAAATAAGCTACGCTTCAGAGTAACGACACTTGTTCATATTGTGGCTTAAAATCATGGTTGCCAGTTATCTGAAGATTTATCTGAAATCACAGGAAACGCTTTTCCGTCCTCCACAAATGTTTAAACAGTTCGCGACAGAGCAAAGCAATATTATATAAGCTTCCTAACACCGAATCTAATGCTGAGGAAGTCGCACTTTTGAATCATGACGATCGGCCTTTGCGTCTACTCTGCACAAGCACCAAAAAGTCGGCGCCCACAACAATATTGGGGAACAGAGTGCCGATACTCTAAGCGCAGCTCATTTAGTGGCTTTAGTTCTTCCCAGAAGTGGCGCGTGGCACGTGTCTCGAGCATTTCAACAAAAATGATTGGCGCCACTTTTCCCAGGATAGATGGGCTTTACTCCACATAACCTGGAAGCGGGTTTGCAAACCAGTATGACGAAGATCAGGCCGATATAGGACATAGGAAGTGCAAAACTGCCACTTTATTTCTTTTTTTTTGTTTTCTAGCTTTAAAATAAGCTCTTAAAGTAATGTATAAGTATATATATATATATATATATATATTTTTTATTTTTTTTTTTTTTGCAGAACAACGTTTGCCTGTTAAATGTGGTGGTCCAAACGGCCGCAACGCCGCACCCTGTGCTTTCTATAATTTCAAACGTGGTTCGAACTTCGAATCCATTTGGAAATCAGAGCTTGTTCTACATTATGTAAGCCACTACAATCTACCTAAGTACTGGCTCGTATCTCGCGCCGCCTGTTAGCCGCTTCCTGCAGCGGTGGATGCAGAGCGAAGAAGATCTAGCTCGAGGTCGGCGGCGAACAGCCCGTGGCCCGAGCCCACCTCGAGCGCCCGACCTGCATGCGCAGCTGCGAACATGCAACTCGGTTGTTCCGGAAAAATTCTGCGCCATCTATGAGGAAAAGGGTACAAATAAATAGCGGTTGAATCCCCCTTAAGGCTCCGCTATACCCCGACGTTGAGCGTAGCCCGGGCAGTAGCGCGGAATGCGCGCGTTTCATTGGCCGGCGAGGAGGAACTCGATATTTGAGACCAATCAGTATCTGCGTGCGCTGCGGCTAAGCCGCGTTTGCTGCGCTCGACGTCGGAGTATATGGCAGAGCCTTAGCAAGTGCCTTCGGCTGTACGATTTAACGTCTCGGAGGAAACAAGTTGGTTTACAAGATTATAGAGCAAAAGGCTCGAGCTACACCTAAGCACTTCTTGTGAGTTGTGAATGCGAAAGCATTCATGCCATTCTTCCGCTCCCTTGTTTCGTCTGCGACGTATCTGCGTCGACGACAGATCGCGCGCTCTCTTCGCCGCTCTGACCTTGGACGTTTCGCGTTACCGGCGCGCTAACGGCGCGGACACGCAGCGCCATGGGGTGGCGGTAGTTGAAACTGACACACAGCGGCCAATGGGAGCATAGCCTCCTCTATACGGAGAAAGCCTGGCACGTCGCGAAAAAAGTGGCCGCCGAAAGTAGGAGAGGAGGGGCGGGGAATCGGGAGCGGAGGGAAGCTAGACTGCTAGCGCCACACAAGAGCGAGCGGCCAAACGCAGAAACAGTCTTTTTTTTTCCTCTTTTTTTTTCGGAATCGCGGAGAAGAGAAAGTCAACGTCAACCCTTCCCCTTCGCCGTCCCTGCGTCCGCATCTCCGCAGCGGTCCCGGTCGTCGCTTTCGTTTGCGTTGGAGGTTGTGCGACGAACTGCCCGGAAAGGTCGGTATCTGGTGCTTGGAGCGTTCGGCGATTCATGGGCCATATACTTCGTTTCACCTTAGGTTTGAACGAAGTCAAAGATATACTTCGTTTGATCTTACGTGCGAGCGAAGGCAGTGCTAGGCGTGCGAGCCGAGCACTCATACGTTCGCTGCTTTGCACGGCGCTTATCCAGTTAATGATTTTCCTCGGGCTATCCTCTCATGCTTATAGCTTCGCCTTCGCTCCCACATAGGACTAAACGAATATAGAAGCGCGAGACCGACGCTTTGTGCATTGCTGCTTTGCTCGAGCGTGCGTGCAATGCAGTAACGCAAAAAACGCTGGGCTCGCGCTTCTAGCGTTGGTTTCGCTCGCACATGAGGTGAAACCTAGGGTGCCTTCAATGTGCGCTTTGCTTAGAGTGGAGTCATCCGGCCATTTTATCCCACACTTTTATTTTACTTTTTTGTTCAGAAGCGCGTGAAAGAGCGTGTCCCTGCACGCGTCTGTGGCACTAATCTGTGCTATGGCGCGACATTTTGTTTTTCGTCTGATTTCTTTGTATTTTACCCCGTGAGCGCGTGCTGTCGGCATCGGGTACTACAAGTAGAGTGGCATCACCCTAAACAGAAAAACATTGAGGCAGCCCTAGTGAAACCGAGTAATATGATACGTAACTTTAGCTTCCGTGAGAAACGAGAGCAACTCGCGTTTTAATGCTAAGGACGAAAAAATAAAACGTGAAGGACACGGACAGACATGCACACAGTGTAGATGTCTGCACCTGTCATTTACGTGTTCACTTTTGTAATTAGCATACCTTATCAGTCTTCGTCACTTACTCAACGGCGGCTCGAGCGGTGGCAGCGTCCACAATAAACATTTTTACTACTACTTTACGAACTGTTTACATTGTTGCGCCTGTAGTCCAGTTGAAGCTCATACACGCGACGTTCCAAATGTGGCTAATCGGACACTCCCACTGAAATGACGGTCCTCGGCACCTGGGCGTCGAAACTACTCAGTCAAAACTGTTTGGTTCTTCCGCGGCACGACACGATGGTCCGACGACGGCGCACTCCGCTGGCACACCGACAACTCTGCCGACGCCGCCGGCATCGTGCATTGTTGCCAGCGCCCTTTCGAATCGCCGCCGTCGCCGCAGCCGTTTCTCCCGGAGTACGAAAACGACGGTGACGAAAACACAAAAACAAACGTGGTTCGGGAGCGGCCGCTCATGACCCAAGCGCTCGCAGTCTATCTCTGCCCTTTCTGCTCTGCGCTACCATATTGGTCACCGCTTCGCGCGCTTCTCCTCTCCTTTTTCTGCGGCCGCTCGCCCTATGGCTCCGCCGTCGATGTGCCAGGCTTTCTCCGTATAGAGGAGGCTATGATGGGAGCCACGTCCCTTGAAACTATGAGGCGCGGCAGCCAATGGGACCGAAGCCGAAATCCATCAGCTTCATTCACTCCGCTCCTCTGGGATCGGGGAAACTAGGAGCCGTTTGTCTATAGGCTTTTCGAGTGGTTTTAAAGCTGGGAGCCGACTTCACTTGGAAAAAGAGTTAAGGCGCCGTTTAGCGCGGCTTCAAAACTAATGACGTCGCGCGCGGCTCGCTCCACGGGACAGTTAATGCTTTCGCATTAAAATTGAACAGATTCTCAAGCTATTTGGTTCTTTTGGCGCTCACCTGGAGAATTGGTAGTTAAACGTATCATCATCGTTTCAAGCAGCGGTGTTAAAGGGGTACTCCGGCGAGTTTTGAGCTACCCCAACTAACTATATTTTCTGAATCCTCGGCGTTTACTCTCTCAGGTGTACGCAATTAGTATCGCAAAATTTAAATCAGTTGTTGCGAAATCGGCAAATCAAAATGTTGCAAAACCAACATTCAAATATACCTGCCGGTGTCAGTGCCGCGACTTCAGTGGTTGGCAGGCTTGCCAGTGGAGCAAGCAGTCTTAAAAATAGACTATGCCAAGCATTTGTTCCGTGCTGGTGCGCGGGTACTGGACCGCGCTTCGAAAGCGTTCATTTCACGCCATGAAACTGCTTGAAATCAGTTGGGAACAAATTCTACAGTCCAAAGAGTGAACCCATGCTTTCCACTGGCGTCACTTTTTCGTTGCTGCCAGTAAAGACTTTTAGTTTAAGAAAAAAACAAAAAAAAACACAAAAAAACGCGGTGATGACCAAAATAGTAAATTCCATAACTTCGCAAAAAACAAATATTTTGACCTACTATTTGGGGTACTATTTCAGCGATGTTCGTTAATGTGTTTAGCAAATTTTCAGGCAAATCGGGGATGATGAAGATATCACCGGGGTACCCCTTTAAGGTAGGTTTTGCTAATTCTTTCTTATGAACCGGAAATTCGCTGGGACGTCTAAGACTGGAGCACCTTCTGGTGGCGTTTGCAAAGAAAAAGGTCTACCGGCTTTGGCAGCTCTCACACTGCCCATACACACACCATACATGAGGCTAAGTGTTCGCTGTAGACACGATGACATAAGTATCTCAGGACACGCCCGAAGCAACTTCTTAGCATGTTTGCTGCATGCATGCTTCGAACGTCTTTGTAGAACCAATGTCCCAGGACTCTCAAACCAGGAAAAGAAAACACCTCAGACGATGTCTGCAAAGCGTCTTTTGCATTGCGTATCAGTCATATGGCTGCGGCTTCAAGGTGAAACGAGATAGAAAGGTTTTCCTATTCGTGTTTGCTCCGGTTCTCATTTTTCAATACAAAAAGCCTAGCGAAAAGATCAATGAAACGCGAAGGAGGATCCATTGAGCAACATTTTCGCCTTGCCCATTACGCATGCGCTCGAACCCAGTATAAAATATTTGTTTTTTCTTTTCTTTTTTGGGGGTATACTTTGGATGGGAGAAGCGAAAACGCGGAGGCGTCGTGCCGCCCCGACGGAGCACCCAAGTGTGCGAATTGTGGCACTAACCACCTCGCCGGAGAAAGGGAGCCGATCAGGGCGGAACAGCCACCCGCCAAACACACGCACGTCTATGCGCACACCCGAGGAGCGAGGCGTAGAGGAGGCTCACCGGCGCGCTCGAGCGGGGCACCCTGCGAGCGCTTTGAGCGTGCATAATGCGGGCGATATATCTTCGCACCTGGCGACAAGGCGCCCTTTGATGTTTCGCCGCCGCACGCTTTTACGGGGTTCCTTCTTGGACGCGCGTTCTCTCTCGCCGATGCTGCCCCGCTGCCATTACCCGGTCGGACCGGCCGCTCGTTCTCTTCTCGCCGAGCACCCAGGCAACGGCCCTAGCTCGGGCGTTCGCTGTGTTCGTGCGGCGACGAGGCCTTCAATGGCCATCCGTCGGCCCGCCCTCGGCGGGAACCCGCGTTCGCTCCCTTCTCTCGGGCCGATCCAGGCAACTTTCTACGGGTAAAACCGTGGAGGAGAAAGCAGCGCACAATTTTCACTCCTGACTGATTTTCGGCAGCGCCCATCTGGGCTTCTAAAGCCGCCTTCATAGTGCTAAACTAATACATCATGCAAAAGAGAGTCTGCAGATTTTTTTAACACGTGTATATATATATATATATATATATATATATATATATATATATATATATATATATATATATATAAGTACGTTTGTTCAAGGTTATGATCTCTAAAAAGTGTCTATAGGTAATTTTAAACAAATTTTGCAGGCAATATACTTCGCATAGTGTTTTTTTTGCGTTTACGCTGTAATGTCGTTTGTTGGTGACGCTCGAGTCGCTCTAGCCGCTGATTGAGCCGTATCGCGGTCATATCTGAGCGCCGTCTGCTCTTGCACACGTCGTCTGCGGTCTGTCATACCTTTCCTGCGACTTTCGGGAGTGCAGGCCTCTGTGAGCGAGCTCGACTTCGCCTTTCAGAAGGCAGACAAAGTAGCTCGAGCGGTTCGTTGCTTTTGTCGAACAACTAGCAGACGCGTCACCTGCGAAGTCAAAGTACTCACTGGTGGCGAGTGTCCAGAGACGCCGAGGTATTGTTGCTAGAACCGAGAGTGAGCGTGTTAGTGTCCGCAAGTTCCCTCCCAAATGCTTTATGCCGCGCCTTTCGTGTGCGGCAAGAGCCTCCGGTCATTCGTTTTAACGGCGTCGGCGGGTCGGCGCAGTTTGTGAACGTCGTCTGCGTTCGACGTCTGCTTCGTCAAAGCGATGGCTGCTACCTTTCCTGCGTCTCGTCGGATATTCACGCGCTTTGCACCGGCGAGAAGTCACTGTTGCCTCGGAAAACAAGGAGATGACAAGAGGAAGAGATTGACCTCTTAATCTAAAATTGAGGTCAGTGATCCCAGTATAATACGGGAAGGGTTCACTAAGGGTCGCGCGGGCACATTCCATTCGTACGCCAGCCGGTCGTTGGCAGACGGTCACCGAGTCGGAGTGGCTGCTAGGCCTATCTGCCGAGTTCGCTTGGTGTGTGTCGGTGGAGTCGTGGCCGTTGGAGCTTTTCCGGTGTTTGTGGACCCAGTGTTCTTGTTCGTCGTGGTCTGGTTCAAGTACTTTTTACTTTTTTCTTGCTGCTTGAAGTCGGGACGCGAGAGAAGCGCACGTAGAAAAATAAACGTCCGTTGGTCGTCGCGACCGCGACGCTGTCGGCCATGCTGATTTGATCGTAACAAGTGCGTAGCTTCGGAGCTGTCGTAGGATTTTGTCGTAACCTGCGCAAAACTTACGAAAATTTCGGTTCGTGAATACGAATTTGTTTTTAAGTTTTGTCTTACGCATATTTTTGGCGTAAGATAGTTTCGTGAATCTGGCCTCTCCACTTGCAAAAGTCGCAGGAAAGGTAAGACAGACGGAGACGACGTTGCGAGCAGACGACGTTGCAAAGAGCAGACGACGCTCAGATAGGGGACCGCGATCAGCCAATCAGGGCTCGGCGTTCTGACGTCACCGCTACCCCTGCGCGAGAAGCAGACGAACTTGCCCTCGCGCAATTACTCTTATGTTTTTGCGTTTACGCTGTAATTCGTTTGTTGGTGACGCTCTAGTTGCTCTAGCCGCAATAAGCCAAAACCAAAGACAGAAGCTGACCAAAGCGAAAGGAAATGACGCCTGTACAGTCGCGAGTGTCGGTCCTTGCACCGGAGGACGGTAAACGGGTGCGACGGTTAATGAGCGCCCTCTTTTATTTACGCGCCAAGCACCGTGCCGAGCAGCAAAGTCTCGAAGCCGAAGCTGAGGACGCTCTGGCTGGCAGGCTGCTGCTTTCGCTGCGCATCGCCCAGCGCCCAGTACACCGATCGCGTTGGCAGTACCCAAGAAACCAGATGTGGTTTCTTGCGGCGCTTGCGGCGCTTGCGGCGCTTGCGGCTCCATCGGAAGAAACTTCAAAGTTCCAACAAAACGTAACAAAACCGAGAAGAAACGCGAAAAAGATGGCGACGCAGGCGAAATGGCTGTGTCTACTTGGTTAAAGAGTAGCCGCTTGCAATTATGTGACAAGCCGCGCTTTAAATCTAGTATAAAGAATGCATACATAAAAACAGACACAAACAAATAACTTTTAGTTCGGGTATACTTTGATTAACGTAATCACATTAGTGTTTTTTTACTTGGGGCCTGGGGTAGAGGCTACACATTTGGCCCGTGACGGAATGCGAATGAGTTCCGCCGAACCCCTTCGGTGGCAAATGACATTTGCAGCGAATGCCATTCGTGCAGGCCGTGTAGCAGCAGTCGAATGACATTTGGGGCGAATGTCATTCGTTGTAAATGGCATTCGAGTTGCCCGTGTGGCACAGGTATTAGACGCCGTTTCACTTGAAGTTACTCGAGGCATCTTTAATAATAGCGTCACACATAAGCCTGTGGACGCGTCGTTGGAAAGGATGTCGGCGGAGCTCTGGAAGATGCGTTGTGACTTGGAAGGTGGCTAACAACGCACCGTTCACAGTCAACGACTGACTATACTTCGTTTCAGCTTCCGTCCGAGCGCAGGCAAAGGCTGAGGGACGGTTCGCAACTTCGAGAAGAGCATTCCTACGCACCACAAAGTAGTCCGCAAAAGTAATTTTTTTTAAATAACTGTTTTGTGCGTAAGCATTGCACAATATTCCAGATATGTACTGCTGAGAATGATTTGCAACTAAAGAAATTAAATATTGGAAGTTTATGTGTTTATTAATATATGTAAATGCACGTGATTTGGTGGAAACACGTACAACCGCTGGCAACACGGCTGCAGCGCTCGGTTTTTCTGCGTGATTTCGTTCTTGTAATGGCCGAATCATGTGTTTCGCTGCTTTCCTCACCGAGTCGATCGCTTCAAAACGTCCTTTCGCAAAGGCACGTTTGGGCGTTAGGCGCGAGAGGTCGTGATGAATGTCTACTTTCAAATTCGGCAGGAGACTCCGGCCGCGTCGTACCGCGAATGCGTCGTAAACAAGAAAAGCGTCCGGGCCTCTACAATTCACAGATACGCGGCGAAATCAGAGCACCCCTTTACCTGCCGATCACATTTAACGCCGAGAAGCTGGTGGAAAGGACTGCGCCCCGAGCCCTGGTATATCCAGACAATACAAGGAAACATCAACGGCCGGGTCATCGTGCACCTTCCAATGTTTACTTACATCTCGAAACTATGCCGAAGTGCCGAACAGGTGGAAAGCTCGGACACAGACGCCAACGGGCAGCCTACGTACTGACATCCCGTGTGACTAAATTTCAGAACGTGAAAGGGCACTTTTTAAACCTGTAGCAGACGATACCGTTGATACATCCGTAGCAGACGGATTACTCGGCGAGCTCGGGCGGCGCGGACGACCAGCGGCGCAGCGGAGTGATACAAAAGTGCAGGCGAAATCGCGTGACCTATTGCTGGCGTGTGATTGGCTCCGGCCACACGTAGCTTTGGCTGCGCTCGGACGGAAGCTGAAACGAAGTATAAGACGATATGATTGGGATATATCTCTATTCTTTATTTGGTGCACACGCAAAACGTAGATGCCTGCTTGTAGAGTCACATTACTGTTTCAAGAGCAGTCGAAATAGGCCACGCGTCGACGTTGCGTTTTGTGAGACAGGGTGCACGTCAGCTCTCTTAGTTTTTCTTTGTGATTTATTGTGATTTATAAATAGATATATAAAGAAACGTTTTTTTTTTAATGACATTTCTCTTACGTTAAGAAATATAATATGATTTATTCCGGGGACAGAGGAACAAATCCGCACGAGACGGCTTTGACGTTCTCTCGGCGGCTCCCATACATTCCGAAGTAGCAGCGTGACCTGACGTTCGGGTGAGGGGCCGCCTGCACTCGGAAGATCTACTCTACCAACATGGTTGAGAGACAGAAAGAGAGAGAAAGAAAGAGAACGGGGGAGGGGTGAGAGAAAGAGAGAGAGAGAGAGAGAGAGGTCTGCTTAGCAAGTCATATGTTACCACCCACCTGCACATGGCATCCTTGTTGGTGACGGCATGACGCCTACTTCCGTTTTACATTCGTTATCTTTCATCCTGATAAACATGACAGCTCTTTGACGGTGTTTACTTTCAAAGGTAGAGGAATGACGAGACTAACTCACGAACCAACTTCGAGTTCTATTCCTGCATAAAGTAAATCATTTGATAGGTGCGAGAACGTTTTATAGACAGGAAAATGTTTTTGGGCGAAGCTTTGATTTTATCCAAGATTTACGGGTGGATAATAAAAAGAATAAAACAAAAATATGGCGGAGTTTCCTTTTGGTTACTAGCCGTGCCGTGGCGTACTCAATTGACAACTCTGGAAAATTAGAAATGGAAGTAGCTTCTCAGATAGCGCCACCTTCATACCGGCATTGACGACGTATCAGTTCGCCCAGGCTATAGAGTATCTGCAGCAACTAAGCTATACTTTCTCAAAGCTAGTTCAATAGAAATCAAAACAGGGACGTCTAAATTATGGTTTAACGTTGTCGAAGAACGTCCGGCGTTATTTGGAATCCTGACACCCCCTGACGCCGAAGTAAAATACGTCACGACACATACTACAGCATATTTAAACCCTGAACGTTCGTTCAACCCGCTAAAAAAATAGAAAAGAGAAACAAAACAAGTCGTACTTTTTGCCTATACAATGTGCGAAGAACCGAAAGAGATAGCTGTAGCGCGGTCGTGCAATTCGGGTGGAATGGTGCCGTCACGTACCTGAGGACGGAGGTGCGACGTGGTTAATTCCCATAGCCATCGTGGTTGGCGCCGTGAATGCCACTGACGACCGCCATGAGTGCTCGGTGATCTGTGAAGTAAGTGAGTAAGCGCTTTAGAAGTTTCTTGAACCATCCAATATGGCGCGTAGCAACTGAATACTGCCAAGTGGGAATTTTGCATAACGCGAGGAAGGTTTGAAAACAAGTGTTTAAAGCAGACGACAAAAAAAAAAACTTTCCCTTCGTCGCGTAAAAAAAAAAAAAGGTAACTCTTGTGCTTCTTTGCGGCCAGCATTCTGACTAAAAAAGAAAACACACAGAAAACATTCATGTTGTAACAGACTTATTTCGAAACTCGAAACGCCTCATCGCGGTGTATTGCCACTTTATGCATTGTGGGAATCAGTGGGAAGCGAAATTGATACGTGCTCCGCTCCTGGCCCACGAGTTCCCAGAATGCAATGCGCGGTGACATATTTATGGAAGTAGGTAATCTAGTGCGCCCGTAGTAGGGAACAGCCGCTTCGTCATTTCGTTCCTGTCGCCTTATATGTGAATATCCACTATAGAAACAAAATTTTATGATATCCTGATACCAGTCGTGACTGGCAAATGTACCCAACACCAAAACCAAATAATTCCTATTTGTCATAATAATGTAGTCCCGTACGAATTTGTTGCAACGTTTCTAGGTAAATTATAGTGAGACGTTGTCACAGCTCCACCATCGAGACTACTTTATTCAGCTTCTCAGTCTCTCTCAGTTACGCAAAAGGTGGCGGTGCCTGAAAATGTTCCCACCACTTCGAGTTGCCATGCTTCGTTGCTCTTATGTCAGAATCTGTGATAACGAATCAATCATCGAGCACCCTGTTGAGAAATAGATCGCGATCTCACCGGCCAGTTTGACTACGCCACCGCTGCCGCAATGTATCGCGGGAACTTAAGTCTTTTTGCACGCGCGAAAACCCTGCTGGAGACCCTGCATGTGTAGAGCACGAGACGGCACAAGCCCTCGCTTGCCGGTCATGCGCTTCCTGTGAACTAAAGTTATGGCGGCGACACGCATGCGCCGAACGCTTAGTGAGATTGGTCTATTGTTATTGCTAGCTCTGCCCGAACTTCTCCGTGAATATGGTCTGGTAATCGCGATTGAAATATTAGAAGTATATCCACTCCATTGGCGACTAGGCTCAAGAAAGGCAAAAGATGTCAGAAGCGCTTGTCAAGAGGCACAAAAATGTCAGTGACCAGCATAGTTTCATTTTATTGGTATCCTTGTTGACAGGATTAAAAAAAAATTATTTCGGGGAAAAAGAAAGAAAAATCCCATACCATGTAAATGTGTCAGGCTGACACTCAAAGTAAATGTTGTAAACGTTACAAAAAAAAAAGAGCGTTATTTGTTATTTTCAAATAAATGGAACGCGTTACCGACCTAAGTTACTTTAAAATAAAAGAAACGCGTTACCGTTACCGTGGCGGATAAAACGTAAGGCACGTTACTCCTTATTTTTGAATTGAAACGTTTTACCGGTTTGACGTTATCTTTATGAATGGCCATATTGTAGGAAATATTATGTCCACGCAGAAATTTAACATAACTACCTTACATTTTTCTCCCGTTCTGATTTTGAGAGTTTGTGAAATAAGTGCAAGAATTCACCTGACATGGTACTTAAAAACACACAAAAAAATTAAGTGTAATTTTTTAAAGTTCTGGTTTGAAGATGTAACAAGCAGCGTAACTACATTGCCCGTTACTCGAAATAAGAAGTACGTCATACGTAGGGTTTCGTGTTTTCGGTATATACCGATAAACACCGAAAATGAACCCCAGGCGTCTCTGAATTGGTGAAAACCAAAACCCCCGAATTTGAGCCGTTTGTGAAGAAAATAAGAGAAAAAAACAACGAAGCCAGCTTCACAAAAAATTTCTTACTCTTTTTTTTCTCGTTGACCCGGAACACTGCCGCACTGAACCGTCCTTGGGCTTGTTTGTTCCTTTCTATCGAAGCCCGTTCCCTTCTCTTATCTTTACCAGCAATACTGGAGAAAACATTATAATTTATAACTTATAAGTTATAATATTTTCTCCAGAAACTATACGGTCACTTGATAATTGAAGCCCGATAAACACCGATTTTTCTTCAGTATTAAAATTAAACACCGAAAAATACCGTTTTAATATGAAAAAAAAATAAACACCGATCAATAACCCCCGAATCTGAGGAAAAATAAATACCGAAAACACGAAACCCAAGTTATACGTTACTGTTTTGAAAATGTAACGAGTATGTTACTGCGTTGACGAAAAAATTAACGCGTTACAGGTAACGTTGCAACCTGTAACGCTGCTCAGATATATTTGAGATTTCTATAATTGTTGACTTTACGCAAATTGATTCGATCATTTCACTAGGAGTTACAGAATGAATCATCGCTACAGAAGTGTCTCCAAATCGTTCGTCAAGATGGATATTAGGGAGTTTTAGCAGGTCGTTTCCACACGAACGGTTCGCCCTCGAGCGCATCGGCGACGCCACTGCGCATGCGCGCGCGAGTCGTTCGGGGCATCGGGAGGCTCTTCTCGTTCGTTTCTCCCATTCCGGCCGCTGGAGTCGTCACCGCAACGCAGCCAGCACCGTTCCCGACTCGGGTAAAAAAAGATGGCGGTCGGTTCGGCGACCAACTTCGCCGACCCAGCCGAGCGTTAGGCTTAGGACAGCGGGAGGCGATTTGCAATCCAGTTAGTCTGCTTCATTTGAGAGTATGAACCAGATCATTTCGAGGACTGCTCGCAATGGTAAGCGATCGTGAATGCTGTAAACTGCGCATGCTAGTAAATTTTCGCGATCTGCGGGCAGACTAGCTGCCATAGGGACCGCGAGCAGACGAAATGATTTGGTTCGACGGCACAACGTAAACGATCGTTCAAGGTCAAGATGACAGAGACACACCACATTATCTGTGAGATATCGCCCCCTGCCGGACATTTGGCGATTCATTGCGACAGGTGTGGGTGCGCCCCTAAGTTTGAAGATACAACAATAATGATGCGATACAACAACAAAAGGACGAGGGAAATAATGGAGGCATTTTATATATCACGATGTGGGGACGGCACGTGTGTCAGCGCCCTTTCTGTGGCCCTCTATCAAAAAGAGATAGAATATCTCGGCCAATGGGAACCTGGTGTGTGGTGACGTAAGTGTGGTGGATTGTTCGGGTCTTTTTTTTTTGCGGCCTTCATGTTTTTTACTAAATTTCAGTTGTAAGTCAGCGCCTTGCCTGCGTGTATAGACCGACACGCGGAGCAGCTCTGCTTACCAACACGGCCGGAAGGCCGCGCATGCGCGGAAGCTTGTGGGCAAAAACGGCGCGGCTCTCCGTGTTTTCGCCATTGCGTTGTGTGGCGTGCGCTTGTTGTTGACGTTGTAGGGACGCTTCTACGCACTTTATGAATTGTGCGTCCGTATTTCCCTGACAACGATATCGTGCAGATGCGTATTGACTACATATGCTCTCGACTATTTGAGCTCGCTACCCGAGCCTGCACGGCAGCGGTATCGAAACAAACTGTGCGTGTACGGCGTTGCCTTCGAGGATCCGTACGCCTCAAACTAGGCCTGCTGGACTTCCGACGTGAAGTTGCTGCCACCGAAGTCGACGGCTCATGTTGTCGTTTCTTTAGTTTTTTCGCCAAGCCAGTTCACGGCCGACACTTCGAGTCGGTTTCCGCACTGCCGGCGGGATCAGCAGACTGTTGATCTGCCGAAGTGTATTTATTAATTGATTAAATACACACAGCATCTTCAAGTCAAGGTATGATATTTTTCTACCCTCATCTAACACGTTACAAGTAACGCCGTTACCAGGAACGCGTTACTTTCTTCAGTAACGTAGTAACCTACTCGTAACTTTTTGGACAAAGAAACGGGTAACATACTTACGTTACTATTTCAAGTAACGTAGTTACGTTACTCGTTACTACTTCTCAAGTCTTCAGAAAATACACTTCAATTTTTTCCGTGTTTTAGGCGTCAAGCCATGTGAATTTCTGAGTTTTCTGCGTTTTTCTTTGCGTTTTTTGTCGTGAGTATTTAGGTGAACCCGTAAAAAGAGATAAAGTAATTATGTTCAGTTTCTACGTGAACATAATGTTTCTTGATATATGAGCTTATGCATACCTGTATCGTCAAAACAGTAAAACGTGTTAAATCATGATTTAAAAAGTAACGTGCGTTACTTTTTATCGGTAGCAGTAACGCGTTCCTTTTATTGTTATAAAACGTAGCTCGGTAACGCGTACCTTTTATTTGCAAGTAACGAGTAACGTATTTCGTTACTTTTTTCGGTAACGCCTACAACACTGCCGTTCTGTCGCCGATCCTCTTCTGCTGGGTAGCACGGGCGTAGCGAGCCTCCCACGAGCGCTTGGCCGGTGCTTTGTGCGCGAACACCGTGGGAACGAAATCGGGGGTTCTCGATCAGATGACGGTTTCCCTGCGCATAAGCAAGCCTCGGGATGGAGATTGAAATGGAAGCCGCACTTGCCTTCAAGAAAGTGCTTGCCGCACAAATGGTCGTTCGCGCGAGGCTACCATTCTTTTTGATCCAAGGATATTATCCACCTTCTGTGCCTTTCAGACTCTGCCGGGAGCTTGTGGAAACACACTCTGCTACTTTTTTGTATATTTCGGTACAATTAACGGCAACACAGCTTCGTGGCACGCTGAAATGCTATGACGCCCATGCAAAACGCGTGCTCTTTTGCCCACACCCTAGGCTCCGGCGCGATCGCAGCGCCGCCGCAGCTCCGTGACGTCAAGCCCGCGTGTCGGTCTATACTCTTCTACTGGTCCGTCGTTTTGTTTGCGCTGTTTTTTTATTCCCACACCACAAACCTTTACGGTCGTTCAGATACGTTTTACTACTATCTAGCTTCGCAGTTCTTGAAATTCCGACCGGCAAATGTTACGTCGGCCGTCTTGTTTACATCAGTCGTACGCCGGAAACACGAGCCGCCACGGATTTACACGTTGCAGAATGTTTCACATGTTTACAAGAAGATAGCGCCACCGGTCAAACAAATCATCATCCCCGTTTACACGGTCGCGCCAGTTTCACGATTCGCTAAAATATGTCAAATTTCACGTACGGTTTCACGGAACCGAGCAGCTGCACCGTTGGTGATTTCGGAACCATGTGCTCAAAAAACGACTCGCTAAAACTCCCTATTGATATGCTCTTCTCAACGTCAAAACGAGACTGTGGTAAGACTTGCAAGTGTTGTTTAAATGCAACCAGCATAACAGGCCTAACACTCCTATATTAAAACAGTAATGGGCCTGACAATGTACGAAATTAATCCAGAGTGCAAAGAATTGACCTCCGCGTGCCGCGTGAGAAAGGTAGTCGCGGCTTTTGAGTGCTCGTCCAAAAGTCATCACGGGCGACTGCTCGTCCTTTGTTCTCCTTGTCGGAGTACTTTCTAAATAAGGAAGCATCCTACTATGATGTAGATGAAAGACTTGTTTACGTACTAGGAAAACAGTTACCAGTGGAAGCCGGAAACTTGCGGAAAACCGTTCACTTGTTTTTAAGCGGGTAGCATTTTTTGTCAACAAGAGAAGTCCGATTCACGACGTGTCACTCAAGCGATTAGACCTCTTCCAGAATCGCAGCGATCCTAGCGGGGTATTCCCGCGCAAAGCATCTTGGGTACTGGTTGGCCACTAAGTTTAGGTTTCGATATGTCATCCTCACTTTACGACATCCCGTCACGACCACGACCAAATATGAATCGAGATTTGACGACTGAGATTGGGTAGAAGAGGAAGAAGCAGTTGTGTTTGGTGTTTGGTGAGCCCCATACCGATGCATACGCAGTCATGTATACGCAGTTAACAAAAGTTGAGATAGGTTCAATTAAAATTTGTTTTTTACGCAATTTGGCTTAACTACCCGATGACGAACATACTTTACGCAATGAACCTAGTGCTTGTACTGATCATGACACAAATTACGGAGAAGGCCCTTTTCCAGCGTATATGGTATACAAAACAAGCAGCCCATTGACACGTTCCATATAGCAGCGATGAACGCATCGTTCTATATATATATATATATATATTTAGAAACTTGCTCACCCACCCACATTTTGCTGATCCTCACACGGTAAAAACCACTAAGCGTGCTGAAACTAACCACCCACTCGCCTGCCCCTGAACCACGCTACGACGCTACCAAGTGAAGGTCCCATGCTGGCTGAGCCACCGGGTGTTTCATTAATCTTCGCCAAACTCAAGAGCACAAGAAGAGGGAGAGTGGGTTACAGACGTGAAAAGTGTGCGTGTGTGTGCCTGTCCGTGTGTGAGGGGAGAGGTCGGAACACGCGCACACCCCCAGAAGACCGTATGTTCTCCACGCAGCGCTATATAACAGCCGAAAATGCTGCAAAACAAGCGGCGAACACCTCTTCTTCCCTCCCCCCAAAAGGCAACAGCGGCTGAAACAAAAGAAAGAACCACAAAACGAAACCGAGAGAAGAGACGCGCCGCAGCAGGAGCAAAGTTTACACGTTCCCCTAGCGCGGAAAACGTGTGGCAGCAGGCAGCGGCTTTTGAAGGTGCCTCCCGCTACAAGATAGATGACCACTTCAACCAACTAGTGGGAGCCTAGAAAAAAACGAGCAAAAAAAGCGGGACCGCGAGGAGTCAGTCGCTCTGGTCGCTCATCGACGCTCAGCGAGCCCGGTCTGGTTGGCAGAACTGCCCAGCAGCCGCACCAGAGCGCCGCTGCACGGCGTTCTTGTCGTGTCAGCCCGCCTTATGCATCGGGCAGCCTGGGGACCCATGATGCCTATCGCGATCGTGGACGATTTAAGGCGGCCCAAACCTGTTTCGAGGCGCGAAGAGGTCAAGCCGAGCTTTCTGCTCTTTCGGATGGACTTTTGTTAGATATATATATCTAAATTTCTTTCCACCTTAGCTTGGGCGAGGGTCTTGACAATAGCGACTGCTGAGCGGGCGAGGAGGCGGATTACACCTCCCGTGGATCGTGATCCACGTGATGGAGTTCATCGGTGAATGTGGCGCGAGGCAATACCACGTATAGTAGACAAGGCCCGTACCTTTCCCCCACACACGTCATCACTCGTGGATCGACGCAGCGTCGCCAAGCTTGTGTTGAGATTCAGCGTGTTTGCATCTTGGGGCGGGCCCGGGAACCACCAATGATGACGTTATGCGCCGGCCTTGTCTTCTAACGCGTATTGCGCGAGGACTCCGAGAACAACGAGCGTCCTTTGTGGACTGGACGGCGTCCAGTGTTGCAGCATCTGCGCAGATAGCGCGGGTCTTTAGTTGTCTGCTGCGATGTTCTGGGTCTTTGTTTGTTGTTATCTTTACTGGGAAGGTGGCTGCCTTTGTCGGTCGGTACGGCTGTCGGGCATCCGTTTGCCGTGAAGCTTTCCACCGATTATAAAGGAGGATTGTGCTTCATCAGCTCGGACGTAACAAACGAATCTTGGATCATAAAAGCGAACCTGCTGTTTTCATATTCGGCGTTTCCTGCGCTCTCCCTTTGTATTACACAGCGGGCGAATGGCTTCGAGTCTCCTAGCAGCCGTCACTGGAGGCATAGCGCTTCACTTGACCCGACGAAAAAAAAACGTTGCTCTGTGATATCTGTAATAAAGACTCCCAAGTCTTCTTTTAGAACTTAATACGGAATGTTTCGCTTGCCATACAATTGTCTGATATCAGCTCACCCTTCCGGTACAAGCTTACACCTGGGCCGGCCTGCTAGAACCAGCGTCTCAAATAAGACTACCTCATCTAAGACAAAAAAAAAAAAACGCTGCCAAAGCTAACGCACGAGCGGAGTGGCACGTGAAGTCGAGTCTCAAACGCTGGCGCGCCCCAGGCTTGGCAGTGCTTTCTTCGTCTAAGATAAGACAGTCTTATTCGAGGCGCTGCTTCTAGCAAGCCGGCCCTGCTTTGCTTCGAATGCTTCACCATCGTACATGTCAGGGAGTGCGAACCTTCGTTCGGATGAGATCGCGATTGCAATTCGAGCCGTCAGATGTCTCAGTGTTTCCTGCGAAGTTTACATCGATATAGTTTTTTTTTTTCAAATACACACGCTTCAACGGAGAATCGTTAGTGACCGTATAAAGCCGCATTCACACTGTTCGTGTACATCATGCAAAGGAAGTCATGGTGCTCGCTGAAAGACCTGATGGCAGATTTATCTGCGGACACGCGTCAATCATGTGCGAACATGTTCGTACATGTCTGGGGACAGTTGTTCTAAGACCAATGTGCCAGCTGACCGTCATGCAGGGAAGGCCCTAGACAGTTTCTGCAGACTGTCTTTTGAATGATGTAACGGCAGTGTGACCGCGACTCTACTAGTGTCACCCCGGCTGAATGTTTTATTATACCACGGGTTATACTCGTCTGTATACGTATACAGTGTCCGTAGTAAAAGTTGATCTGTCCAAATTTTTTTTGAAGTAGCCAACTTTTTAATTTTTTTATAGTAATCTTAAACATAAGTTTTCAGCGTAAGTTTGGATACGTTCCGACATATGTGGAACGCAAGTTGGTCTGATTCTTGCATACGGGTTGCGATGACGTCAGAACGTCGCCGAGCTCTTATTGGCCGGTTGAAAAAAAAATAGTGGGTAGACCTCAAGGAATCAAACATTCAGGTCTACCCACTGTCGTTTCAATCAAAGCCAATCAGAGCTCGGCGTCGTTCTGACGTCACCGCAACTCCTGTTCAAGAAGCAGACGAACTTGCGTTCCGCATTGCCTCGTAATCAGCTTTGTTGCGGTCCCGAATCGTTCTAACAGTTGGATTCCTCGCGAGAACAGGAACGGATAAGTCGACCGCACATATTTTCTGGCTACTTAAACCACAAAATGCATTCGACTGTTCTTCTGCAGTTCTGCGGAGCTAGCGAGAACTATAGGTCAAGAGTGATCGTTACCGCGAGTGGGTACATCAAGAGCTTGGACCAGGTTGAAATTCAAGCGGTTATTGAAACACCACATTCGCCACTTTCAATACGGAGATTCTTTCGCTCCATTCTAGTCACTAGTCGCCAAATTCACCCAGTCAGTTGAATTCAGTCACCAGGTCATTCATTCGTTTATTCATTCATTCGCATGTTTGTTTATTTCACGTGGGTACAAAAAAGTTAATGCCTTGATATTGATTTACAATATGTAGATTTAAGATTACTCATAAATAACTTAAGCGCCACAAAATATGAGTTAGAGACGTCTGTATCCGTTGCTTTGAGGGTGCTATAGAAGCGTGTATTCGGGTCTTAGGACTAGCTTGGATGACTTGATAATTTCACGTTTTCTAACAAAAATGGGTCATGAAATCGAAATAATTTACTACAAGAGCCGAGATGATGAGAGTCGCCCTGGAAAATAGTACTTCTCCAGCAAAACCGACAAGTTTGATCTCCGTGTTCTAGTACGATTTAATCAACTGAAAAGAACTACACAGACAACACAGATCACGCGACATAGGGACAAAAACAAAATAAAAATAACAAGAATAAAAATAACAAGCTTCTCTTTTATGTATTCTCGGGCTCTAAACCCTCATGTCTAATTGTTCTTTTTTGTGATCCTCGTCTACCTGAACGGCTGTTCGGCGAAACTTCTAACCAAAAGGTAATAACACCCCATAGAAACTACTAGTAACACTTTCTATCGAAATACTAGTTCATTCTCTGCACCAACCATACTACAAAAAACAAAAAAAAAAAACTCACAAGTCGCATAGGTTTGCGCTATCATGCATCTGCTGCGAACACATGCAGGGCCTCGATACTCCCAAGAACATCGCTGCACCCATGTTTGCCTTTTTTTTTTTCATACCCTTCGGAAGGGGCGCGGGCGCCTTGCAGCACCTGCATCTTCGGACGCGAAACTGAAACGGGTCTAATACCAACAACCACCGCCACCACCACCACAGCAGAAGCAGCAACAACAACAACAAAAAACGACAACAACAACAAGGAAATAAAGATAGAAACAAAACAGCGACAAGCACAAGCAATACGGGGTGTTCGCTAATAACAGGCTCTCCTGTCTCGCGCCATCAACAGCTCGGCCATCTCAGCGCGGGACCCCAATTGCGCCCAGGGCGAGACATCAGTGGCCTGGAATAAAACACATCCTGCAATGGAGATAATCAGCACGTTGGAACCGAGCGGGGTCCCCGGCGAAACGCAAGTGAGAAAAATCGCGAGTAATTACGACCGATGCTGCGATCCCGTAGTACTCACGGCGGCGGCGGCGTCGGAGGCGGCGGCTAACTACACACGACTGCAAGCTGCAGCGCTCGGGCACATGCAGCAGTCTCGACACGTTCGTTCGAACCCGCAGCGCGAACAAGGCGTGGGAAGTCCCTCGCAGCCCCGATCACGCCTGTCCAGGTGGGCAACTTTAAGTGAAGCTAGTTTTCGGTTTCGTCGTTTCGTTGTCTTGTTTTCCTCCGTGGCAACGTTACTTGAAGAAACACAAAGTTGCTTCCTGAGGATTGCGCGAGGGTCGGACGACCTATAACGGGAAAATTGGAGTGAGATCTTTTTCGCCGAGACGCAATCAGCACCTTCGCCGAGCTGGCAACCTCTATATTTACGCACCGAAAAAAAAAAAAGAATCACAGAACGTACACGATTTCGCCTAAAGCCACTGTATATTGGATCTTAGTGTCCCCAGGTCCGGCAAGACACAGGAGCTATATTTCATTTCAGAAACTGTGCCCGTGCATTGGGAGGCAAGCGGCTCGACTGGGTATTTCTTCTTTCGCTAGCAGTTCAAAGTGTCTCGGCGTGTGCTTCGACGTATCATGACAGTCGCTTGTGTCTCCTTTGATGTAGTTTCGACGATGTGACCTTCTGGTCGCTTTAGCGGCCTTTCATAAAGAAGTAGAATCAAAATTATACAATAAAAAGAAACAAACGGCAAATATGACCGGCCGTCATGACGTGGGCGGCCGACATCCCTTAATTTTACCTAATGTTGACTGCGACCTGGCAGCGCTATTCAGACTTGGAACACAACAACACTCGTGTAGTTGGGAAGTCAACCTCCTGTGAGATCAAATTGATGTGACATGATTGCTGGAAAAACGTTAACGAACACTCTAGAAGGCTATTCACGCCAGTACTGAAATGGCAATATACTAGAAAACACGGAGGTGTCCTAACTGTGCAGCTGCAATGTTTTTTTGTTTTTTTTTCATCTCTTTGTAAATTACAGCTTCCAGGTAGATCTTTCATGGGAAAGCGAAGCGCGTAGCAACCACATTAAAACGATCTTCTCTAGGAGAATCGGCCTCTTGCTAGAACTCCATGAGATCGCTTCAAACCAGAATACCTCACGACATCTACGCAGCCTCGCGCGCTCCACGTAAAATCCGACCCGGAGCCTCCTCCGACACCAAGCTTCCTGAGAACACTCCGTGAAAATAGCCTCGACCACAGTGACCGATGATTTATTCTTGCCGCACCGCCTGGCGTCAAAAAGAAACTGCAGGGCGCGGCGTGACCCGTGGCGAAGAAAAAAGGTCTGCCCGCCACCTGCAGCGACCAATTCCCAGCCCCAGCCCTGGCCCCGCGCGGGGACATGGCACGATGCAACCGGGCTTTCCTTGCCCTTCCCCCGCCCCCTCCCGCTCGCAAATAAAGAATCGCCACAGCCGCGAGGCACAAGGGAGCTCATTACTGGCCTCCGAGTAGAAGAGAGTGAGAGGGATGACCGATACATGTGGGCATAAATTAGGAGCCCCGCGCCGCACAGCGTCGCCTGTTGACACCTTGTTTCGCCAAGGCGACACGGCGCCGTCTTGTATATATATATATATATATATATATATATATATATATATATATATATATATATATATATATGTATATATATATATATATATATATATACTCTTGCTGCCGCTGCTGCCGATTTTGTCCACCACCGTATATATACGTGCGAGAAGCCGAGATGTAATCTACGGTAATCACTTGAGAGACGCGCAATTAGTATAGGTGAGACTCTCGCGGCCGGGATGTCCTGTGTCGGCGAAAACGCCAGCCGGCCGAGGACGACGACGGGGCTGGACGACGTGTCGGCGAGCTTATTAGTCCTGACCCGTAATGGGGCTGGGAGTTCACGCTTGCTCGTCTTTGTGAACTTGCAAGGGGACGTGCCCTGCGGGAGATCGCGGCGCGGGCTGGGCGAGTGCCGGCGTCGGTCTCCTAAAGTCGCAGCGACACTGCTCGTACGTCATACAAGATACACAGTGTTCGCGACAGACATCATGAGGAGCCTCAAGCATTTTCGAAACATCTTTGCTTCATGCATAGTATGTATGACTGGAGCATGTCTGCATACAGCTTTTGTAGGGCCAATGTGGCCATCTAACAAGGATGAAACTTGCCTCAGACACTGTCTACAAGACTTGTACGATGTATTCGCAGTGTCTTCGCGGCTTTAGAAGACAGCGGGCGACGAACTGATCTGGGGGAATATAGCTTCGGCAAACAAAGTTCGTCACTTTTTTTTTTTTCGCAGCCTATTCGCTACATTTTGATTTAGCGGCCTCTATTGTGCCATGTGTTTCTGCTACTTAGCAGACAGAAAAGACGGAAGAGGTGTCAACGAGACAAAGCTCACTATACGCGCATCTCATTATCTGCTGCTCGGAAGACTAAATCAATGTCAAAGAAATAAAATCACCTCACGGATATCCCACTGTCTGCTGCTCGTCGGGCAGGATCAATGCTAGTCGGGTAAAACTACCATATTCAGCTTTCATTACACTCACTACTACCATTATCACTACTAGTTCGGTCACTACAAGTACTTCCACTCATAACACTGAATAAATGTCAACGAGATAACACTAGCTCATCAACATCTCATTGTCTACTGCTCAGAAGACTGAATCAATATCAAACCACATAAAAGTGTCTTAGGAAGATTCTACTGCTAAGGTATAGCGACGGCCAAGAGGTTTAGAGTCTTCAGGTCTGGTACGGGCTATTGGTCGCCCAGACGACTGCTACACTATCTGAGCTCCAACATCCCGTTTTTGAGTCACACCAGAAGCTGATGCTATCGTGCTTTATTTACACAAACTTTAGGCCTGAAAATAATTAACCCAATGCATTCTAAGGTTTACTCGCAATGTCCTTTCTTTATTATTCGTATTTTCCAATGCACACGTTATCACCCCACAAGCGGCGTTTCAAGCTTTTCTCGTCCAAGAGGCCGCCGCGGCTGCCGACTTCTCAGCAAGAAAAACAAAAACAAACACACTTTCTGACGGACGCTTGCGAGAAGAGAATTCAACGATAAAAATAAGATGCCGGCAGGAGTCCGGTTTTGATCTTCTTTTTTTTTTTAACCATAACCATACTGATGGCAGGTAGGCACCCGCCCCGCTTCGTTGTTCCAGTGCACGGGCCTCTTCTGGCCATTGCACGAACACACGCACGGACGCACGCACGCACGCACGAGCGAATGCTAAAGAGCCTTCAAGGTGCCCCGAGACCTTTTCGCTTTGGGTTTGTTTCCTGCCACGAGCAATTCACACCTCCCTCTCCCTCGATCTCTCCGATCAACGAATAACAAGAAGAAGAAGGGACGAAGGCAAGGTGCAGAAAGCGGGCTGCCATCAGACTCACGATCGAAAACCAGCATGCCTCTCCGCCTCCTCCCCATCCCTGGTCATCCCATCACCTCCTGCCTTCCCTGTGCTTTCTCCCCTTCTCTATTTTCACACGTTTGATGCCAGAGCCGTGTCTCTCTCCTCTTTCTCTTTCTTAGTGACCCCCGCACACATACACATAGGTTTTCTTTTATTTTTTTTATTGAGCACCTCCTGTTAGGGAGATTTATAGAGCCGGTTTTCGGCCCGTCGCTCCGCAAATTACGAAATAGCAGCCCGAGTTTGGCGCGCTCGGCTTTGAGATGGCCATCGTGCCGAGAACCGCCGCCGTGGTGGAGCAGGGAACGGGCCAGCGAAGGTGTTGATGCGGCCGTGACGATAATAATAATGCGAGCGACGGAGGAAAAACTAAAAAAAGCGAAACAGCTTCGAGACGCGGCTCAAGATATCCGGGCAATGCTTCGTGTGAAAAAAATTAAAATAAATAAATAAAGGGGCGATGATAATTATGATGGTCGATGATGTAGCTGAGAATGAGTGGAACTGGGCTCGTTAAACTGATCACATTGGGTATCGGCGCAGAATGATAACAGGCCGTAACATCACACATTAGAGCCGCTCCCCCTCATGTCCGTTTCGGCCGGCCGGCTTATTCCTTGTTTGTTTGCGCACTGAATTCGGTAAAGATTTTCTTTTCGCTTCGCTAAATATAAAGAGTGAGAAGGAGTAGCACAGTGGAAATGCTTCTCTGCTTTTATATATATTATATTTTTTTTTTAGCGACCATACCAAGGCTGTCACCACCTAAAAGAGGATGGATGAAATGTATTCCAAGCGATGATATCAATGGAAGTGTTGACTACAGAAAGCAATGAGGATCACGTGAAGACCGCAGACTCGACTAAAAGTCTTAAATTTTTTTTTTTAGTCTCAATAAGTTGAGGTATGAATTCTATAGCCTTCTGAAAACCTCATTAGTCACATCGTTGACAGTGCACTCATACAACTGGAAACAGCGCAGTAAATAGCAGTTTGTTTTTTTGTTTGCTGTTTCCAGTTGTGTCACGAAGATGAACCAACTCGCCTGTATCGCCACTTCGGTGCACTTATAATTTATACATGAAAAAAAAAACACCCACTGAGTGTTTAATCATAGAAAACTTTTTTTATTTCGGCAATGAGGAATGTTTTGATAGTTAGTAGAGCTTGAAATGTGTCTCACGCTGATGAAATGCTTACATGGTGCTTGATTTTTATTCGATCCGCCTTTTTTTTGTTAAAAGGAGGGGGGGGAAGGGGGGTGAGGATTGGACGAGTGGCATCTATTCATCAGGCTCGGCGGACATTACCGGATGTCTCAAATAGCGGCCAGGCTCTTTAAATCGACCGTAAAAATCGGTTTCTTAACCTATCGCGCTACGACTTTGTGCAGCGTTGCCCACAGTTGGTGCATTTTTTTTGTAAAATTTGCAAAGAGCGATTTTACCTGAGGAAAAAGTAAAGAAGGGAAAAGGCTTAGCTCTTATGGAAACGCAGCGAAGCCACCGGTCTTCAAACAATAGGGCGCCCAATTGTTTAAAGACCGGTGGCTTCACTGCCTTTCCATAGGAGTTAAACCTTTCCCCTTCTTTACTTTTTCTCAGGTAAGTTCGCTCTTTGCAAATCTTTATAGAAAAAATACACCACCTGTGGGCAACCCTGCACAAAGTCGTAGCACGATAGGTTAAGAAACCGATTTTTACGGTCAATTTAAATATCCTGGCTGTTATTTGAGACACCGGGTAGATGAGGAAATAACCGTCATGCTAATTTGGCTTCTTAACTAAAATCTTTTAATTAACTTTTTAATTGTCGGCTTTAGAAGTCATGTTGCAAGTGCGGTATTGACGGCTGGTACTATTAGATGCCAGACCAGTTAAAATAATTTGGGAAATGTAATATTTTTTCTAGATATTGTTTGATCAATTTTAACGTTTTTAGTCAGATTAAAAAAAATGCGCGCAAGTAGAGCGCCGCAAGCCCTGCTCACAATGACGCTCAGAAGAGTGACGTAGTCGTTTCAGTCATGCACCCACCAAGTACATGCCGCCGAAATGGCGACGACATTGTTGTAACGACTTCGTCACTCTTCCAAGCGTCATTGTGGGCAGCTTGAGCATAACCTCTATAGAAACTAAAGACTGCGCGCTTCGATTTGTTTCGTCTGCTATACGTCATTAATTCCAGGACAAGCGTGGAGAGCCAGCAGAGGGTCTTCACCACCGAGCTCTAGTGACGATGCTGACGATGCACTCCGAATGGCCCCGTCACCCGTGTAAATACCTTTTTTGTTTTACAGTGTCAGCTGTATTGGACTTTCTGTACTGGACGAGCCTCGTGCAGGAACCGTAACCGAAACCGACAACCGTTTAGAAACAAATTTTTTGCAGTAACCGTAACTGGAACGAAACTGATATTTGAAATTTATGAAACCGTAACCGTAACCGTAAATAATTTACCGCTAACTTAGTATTAACTGAAAAATAAAGATATTAGCTTCTCTTCAGAATTACCTCGAGGACGGATCTTGCAATGTCGTGGCCATTTGACAGAGTTTGCCGTCCAGCGAGTGGTTCATCTGTAATGCATTTCCGTTCAATCGAAATTTAGGATTAAGAATACTTAGTTGGAATCAGTAGTCGAGCTTATAATGAAAAGTTTCTATTGGAGAAAGTTCGACTAGGGTTCGACTGTTATGCACTTGCGCGACGGGCTGGCTCATTTGGCTTTGAATTGGATGGTGATGATTAAATGATCAGTCAAACATTCTACTTTTAGTAAGGGCAGCACTGTTTGGTTGTTTTGTTAATATAGCATTTATAAATAATGTCATTAACTGACTGTAACTGTTTATAAAATAAAACAACCCATTCGGTAAAATAAGTTTCTTCAAATGTAGCGAACAAGTGTTGTAGCTAGAACCGTGTGCAACTTGTGACCATTTATGAGTACCAGTGGCGTAGCCGAAATTATTTTTGGGGAGGGGGCTGGGAGGGGGGGAGGTAGGGATTTTTATGACCGAGG
>JAZHYW010057212.1:0-11216 GCA_037355805.1 Ixodes ricinus | reverse complement strand
TTCTCCCCTCTGTAATGCTGCTGGGCCCCGAGGCAATATCATTGAAAATAAACTGAGGAGTTCCAGCGTTGCTTCTGCCAGCCGAACAATCTCATCATACCAAAGTGTAAGCGCGTAGCTTTCAAACATATTGACACGCGAGGTAAGAGGACTTGGTGCCATCTTTAACTGCGAAACAAACATGGAATGGGTCACGTATTCAGAACGACATCTGTAAGGAAAGCGAAGCTATTGAATCGCAATTTCTGGTCACGCACTACCTCTGCATCGCTTGTTCAGCTGACAGGTAATGACATATAATACCGATATCCAACTGGACACGCGACCTCTACTTGAAAATCCTGAAGGAGGAGGCTATTAGCCCCTTCGACTTAATTAAACCCAAAGTATTTCCTAACTCGCGTTCTTGGTCGGGGTTGCGTCACAAGGTCGTTGTTTCTTAAAGGCAAATGAAGGGAAAAGATTTCAACAATCATCCCCTGCGCAGCGCCATCTTTGCTTAGTGGGCTGCGCTAAACGGAGTATTCACTGGACGCCATATTGCGGGTGCTGCTTAGTGCGTACGCTCAGAACGACCTCACATCAATAGGCCGCTAAGACCGGCACCTTTGATGGTGCGGAACGCACGTTGCAAAAGAACTGTGGAAGTTTCTCGTCGCGCACGCGCTCAGCATTCGCGCGTGCCAGCCAGCGGTCGCCAGTGAATACCCTGCGTCTTTCTCCGCAGTCCAGTGACTTCGGTGTGTTTGACTTCTTTAGTTGCACCAGACAGGTGTGTAAGACCGAGGCTCAGCCAATGACCATGGGACGGCAGGGCTACTTCTTATATATATAAGTCCCTTGTTTTCAGCGTAGGTAGTCTGCTGTCCCATGGTCATTAGCCATGGGATGCAGTCGGCCACGCGGGCAGTGGCCGAGTGGTTACCGCGCTGACTTCAGCAGCTCCAGGGTCTGATTCCCGGGAGTTCCGATTTTGCTTATACTTCCAGTTTATGTTCTGGTGGATTCGAGAACATTGTGTTGTTTATTCTAGATTCGTGGAATGTTTCACGCGTCGAACCCCCGCCGATTATTCCAGGAAGCCCACGCGTGTACATATGGGCTCCGCGTGGCGAGCCAGTCAGTTTCGCCCCATGCGTCCGATCCCAAGCGTCTTTCGCCGACTTTCGACGCCCGCGACGCCTGCCGCTATTATCTTCTGTTTCCTTTACTTTTAGGTACAAGCTCGCCCGGGATTAAACGTCCAGTTCACTCAGTTATTCACCGCCTCATCAGTTGTCGTCATTCGTGACATTTTGGTGGAGGCAGCGGGGCAACACGCCACGCCCCTAGCCGCACCCTCCGAGTTCCCGACAGCGCAAGCCCGAACCCAAGGCCCGAGGACCCGGCCCAAGACCAGGACTCGGGAAGCCCGGTTCAAGTCGCCGCACCCTAAGGCCTCACGCACCCGGAGTTAGGACTCCTTGCCGCTCCAGGACCAGGCAAACAACGACGCCGACCATGGCCGACCAGGTAGCCGGGCAGACCCCGGCCGCCCCTGCCGTGCTGTCTACCTGCCCGTCGCACCCCGGGCAACTCCGACGCCCTTCCACGGGGACGCCCACGAGGGTGCAGGACATCGAGGACTGGCTGCAACACTACGAACGTGTGGCCCGCCATAACGGCTGGTCACCTGAGCACGGCTTGCAGAACCTCTACTTTTCGCTGGAAGGGACTCGCGAGGTCACCGCGTTGGAAACCACGAGGCTTCTTTGACGTCGTGGGAGCGTGTGCAAGCAAGAACTGAAGAAGACGTTTGCCAGCCAGCACCGGACGCGAGGAGGGCCGAAGATATCCCTCCCTTCGAACAAGGACCCAAGGCCCGAATGAAAGCATCACCAGCTTCGTCGAGGACAGTCTTGCGCCTGGCTCGCTCGCGCTGACCCTCAAGCCAACCGACGAAAAGAAGCTGCGGATACTAACGCGAGGTGTAAAGGACGGCATCTTCGGTGCTCTTGTTCGGAACCCCCATCGACTGTCGAAGATTTCGTCACGGAGGCCACCAGAACATGGAACGTGCCCTCCTCGCAAGAGCCAGCCACTACCATCGGCACTCGAGCGTAGCTGCTGCTCCCGCATCGGGCCACGACATCAGTCCAAGCATCCCCCGGCCTCTCGCGACATCATCCGTGACGTCGTCCGGGAGGAGCTTAAGAAGCTTCCTGCCGACCGCTCGAACGCCCGGCCTCAATCTCCATCGCACGAGGTGGCCCGCCGAGACGAGGTTCAGCGAGCGATCCAACCAGATGTCCCCGTCACCGTGGCCGCACCCGAAGAACCGGCGCTGACCTACGCCGCCATGGCCCGACGACCGCCGCAAGCTTCCTCACCGCCAGGTCACGGCACCACCCCGACGTGAACCTCCAGCGCGCCGCAGTATTCCCGACGCCAGGAAGATCGGGCGCAACGGCCACCCGGAACCAGCAGCGCCACGAAAGACCGACGTGTGAGGACGGCCGTGATCGACGCCCGTTGCGCTATCACTGCGGTGAAGCCGGCCACATTTACCGCCGATGCCCCTACAGACAACTGCGGCTGCGGCCCACCCGAATCGACCCGCGCCCAAGGTGTACGACGAGCGCCCCCTCGCGACATCGAGGAGTACCTCCGACGCTCGCCCTCACCAGCGTCAGTCCCTCCGCCGTGAAGCCTCGCCCCCCATCGCCACGACGTTCAGCGTCCCCAGCGCCACGACCCCGCCGAGAGAGCCTGTCTCCCCTGCGTCGCCGGGAAAAGTCCAAGGCGGCAACGCCTGAGGTGGCGTTGCCGAAGACGACCGAAGCAAAGAGCCTCCAAGAACGACGGAGCGCTCCCACTCTCCCGACGCTACGCATCGCAACGTGACGCCTCTGAAACGGTGTCCAACAACCTAAACGTCGTCATCGACGGCGTCGACGCATCAGCCCTCGCGGACACCGGAGCAGACTACTCAGTCTTGAGTGGGAGGCTCTCCTGCCGCCTTCGAAAAGTCATGACGCCGTGGACGGACTCCAACACGAACCGCCGGAGGACACTCTACTAGCACCGGTCGGGGAGATGCACTGCTCGCGTCGAGATCCACGGGTGAGACGTGCCCTGTGAAGTTCGTCGTTCTGCAAGACCGTGCAGAGGATGTTATCCTCGGAATGGACTTTCTTTGCGGAGTATGGCGCCGTCATCGACCTCGGAGCAAACCTGGTTGACACTACGAAAACCTGTTTCACCACCGGAGGAACCCAAAAGCGACATCATCCGCGGTCCGATGTTCGCGCAAGTCACGCGAACTTACCGCCGCGGTCGGCGTGCTCGTGCCCGTCGGGATCACCGAAGCTTTCTCCCGCGGCGAAGTGTCTCCATCGAGTGTGGAGCTTCCAGGCTGCTCCTGCGGGAAGAGGAATAGCGGCCGCAAGAGGAGAAGCGGAACCCCCAGGATGGCCGCACTCGTGGTACTCGCGACGAACTTGCGAATGAAACGCAACACCTCACGAAAGGTGCAGCCGTTGGCCACGTCGAGGACCTCCAAAACTCCGCCGTGACCGGTGCCGCCATTACTGACGAACCCTCGACACCTGCAAGCAAGACAGTACGGTCGCCTGCGCAGCCTCGACATCGACCCTGGGCTTCCGGGCCCGAAACGACGGCAGCTGATTAACCTCCTCGCCGAATACCGCGACGTGCTTTGCTACGTCGCCGAAGGTGCGCCAAAACAGCCCATTGCGAAGCACCGCATCGTTACCGAGGACGACGCGCGCCCTGTGCAATCGATCACCGTACAGAGTCTCCATTAAAGCCAGCGGAGGTGATCCAGGAGCAAGTTCAAGAGATGCTGAACGACGGACATAATCCAGCCATCAAGCAGTCCGTGGGCCTCTCCAGGCCAAATGTACTGGTTAAGAAGAAGGACGTGAACGCCAGGGTTCTGCGTAGCATCACCGACAGCTGAACGCGGTGACGAAGAAAGACGTCTCATCCACTCCCTATCGACGACACATCGGGACCGGCTGCGCCACTCTCGACACTTCTTCATCGATGGACCTTGAAGAGCGGCTACTGGCAGACCGAAGTCGACGAACGGGACCGAGGAGAAGACAGCTTTCGTCACGCCGGGATGGACTGTACGAGTTCAAGGTTGCGCCCTTCGGGACCGTGCACGGCGCCAGGGCACCCTGGGCGCAGCGTGCCGCGGACACCGTGCCGGCGGGACTGAAGCGGCAGAGCTGTCTCGTCTACCTCGACGACGTCGGTGTTTTCCGGCGACTTCGACGAGCACCTCCCAGACGACTCGCGCCGTTCTCCAGGCCATACAGACCGCCGGACTCCACCCTGAAGCCGTCAAAGCGTCGGTCTCGCCCATGACGAACTGAAATTCCCTTCGGTCACTGCGGTTAGCAACGAAGGCGTTCGCCCCGACCCAGAGAAGGCTCAAAACTCGTCGCAGCATTTCCAGCGCCGAGAGACAAGAAGGCCAGCGCGAAGGTTCCTTGATTATCTCGCCTACCATCGCCGCCTCTTCGTCTCGAGATTTCCTTGCAAGGATTTCCGCACCGCCTCACAGACCTCACGAAGGACGCCGAGAAGTTCGAATGGGCCGAGGAGCAGCAGCAGGCATCTCGACGAGCCGAGGCGACGACGGTGCACTCCTCCGTTCTTGGACATTTCGATCAGGATGCGGAAACCGAAATTCACACGACGCCAGGTAACGCTGGACTTGGCGCGTGTACTGGTGTGCGCAACAAGGCACCGAGCGAGTTATCGCCTCCGCAAGTCGGACACTGTCCAACGGGGAGAAAATTACTCCACGACTGAAAAGAATGCCTTGCGGTCGTCTGGGCAATCACGAAGTTTTGTCCGTACTGTACGGAGCCCGTTCCGTGTAGTCACGGACCACCACTCGCTCTGCTGGCTTGCGAACCTCAAGGACCCGTCAGGACGACTCGTCGATGGAGTCTCCGACTACAGGAGTTCAACATGACTGTGAGTCTACCGGTCAGGCCGCAAGCCCAGCGACGCTGATTGCGCTGTCCAGAGCCCCTGTCGAGACATCCTCCGGTATCAGCGACGACGATGACGACGAGTGCTTCCTTGGGGCGGTCAACACCGACGACATGGCGCAACGTCAAAGAGACGATCCTGAGTTGCGCACCTTAATGAGCACGCACCTCGAAGGACGAGGGGTACTATCCCCGTGTGCTTCTTGAGGAGCCCTGCCGACCTTCGTCCTCCGACAAGGTGTGCTTTACAAGGAGAACTTCGGAGACAACAGCTCGCCATGGCTGCTGGTAACTCCGCCGACCTTAGAGAGGAGATCTTCCAAGCCCGTCACGACGACCCAACGGCTGGGCGACCCGGCTACAAGCAGGACGCTCGCCAGAATTCGAGAAAATACTACTGGCCAAGGCTACCGATGACCGTTCACCTCTACACTCGATCATGCCACGTGTGTCAGCGACGCAAGAAACCGCCGACGAAGCCATCAGGACATCTGCATCCGATTGCTCCCCACGTCTACGCCGTTCCAGCAGATCGGAATGGATTTACTTGGCCCTTTCCCGCCGTCAACGTCGGGAAACCGCTGGATAATCGTCGCCACAGATTATCCTCACACGGTACGCCGAGACGAAAGCCCTTCCATCAGGTACGGCTGTGGAAGTCGCCAAGTTTTTCATCGAGTCCATTGTCCTCCGGCACGGCGCCCCCGAAGTCCTCATCACCGACCGTGGATCATCATTCATGGCCCAGCTGACGCAAGAGATCCTTCGTCCTCAGTGGCACCGGCCACCGTCGAACCATCTGCGTACCATCCCAGATAAATGGACTCAACAGAACGGCTGAACAAAACCATCGCCGACATGATCTCAACGTGTGTCGACGTAGAGCACAAGACTTGGGATGAGGTGTTACCCTACGTCACATTTGCTACAACACGGCGGTGCAAGACCACAGGAGTAACACCAGTTTCAGCTGGTGCATGGCAGGAAAGTGTCGACCAATGCTCGACGCAATGCTACCCCACGAGCCAGCTGACGATGGATACCCGACGCCCAGGTGGTTGCTCAACGAGCCGAAGAAGTTCGCCAGCTCGCCCGACTCCGAATCCGAGATCAACAACGTGTCGATCGCTACCCGGTACAACCTTCGCCGGATCGACGTTCGCTTCAAGCCCGGCAGACCGTGTGGGTTTGGACCCCAATACGACGACGCGGTCTAAGCGAGAAACTCTGAAGCGCTACTTCGAGCCCTACAAAGTGCTTCGCCGACTCGGCAATCTGAACTACGAGGTGATGCCCGACGGAACACGGACTTCATCACGCCGCCCTCCACGACCCGAAGTCGTCCACGTCGTGCGCCTCATGCCGTACTACGCGCGATAAGACTGAGAACCGTGATCTCGTGCAACACTTGATAGGATTGTGTTTTGCCAGCCTCCGTATTTTCCCATTCTTTTGGTTGTCCTGCTCTGTTTTGTTGCCTTTCGCGTGGCATCGAGACGATGCCTTTTTAAAGGGGGAGTAATGCCACGCGCGTCAGCGAGCAAGTGCGTGCGTGGCCGAGTGGTTACCGCGCTTGACTTTCGTGCGGAGGCCCAGGGTTCGATTCCTGGGAGTTCCGCGGATTTTATTTATGCTTTCAGTTTATGTTCTGGTGGATTCGAGAACATTGTTGTTTATTCTAGGCCCGAATGTTCTACGCGTCGAACCTTCCACGCCGATTATTCCAGAAGCCCACGCGTGTACGTACATAAGGGCTCCGCGTGGCGAGCCGTAGTCAGTTTCGCCCTCAGCGTTCGATCTCTGCTCTTTCGCCGACTTCGACGCCCGCGACGCTCTGCTATTATCTTTTGTTTCCTTTTATTTTTGGGCACAAGTTCGCCTGATTAAACGTTTAGTTTACTCAGTTATTCACCGCCTCATCACTTGTCATTCGTGACAATATTCTATCATTAGTTTCGAGTTCACTTCTTTCCGTGCTTTGCAAACGAGTAAACAAATGCATTCCCTCAACAGGCTGGAAGAGGCGGTGGCTGGCTCCTGGAGCCGTTCCAAGTAAATGCTTGCCTATCCGCCCGTTTGACGCGAAACGAGCGAAACCAATTCCGCGATCGAGACCTGGAAGAGCGAGTAAGTCACTGATAATCAGTGCTGGATTAAGGGGGGGGGGGCGGGCCGGTTGGGCCGGGCCCGTGCGGGGGGTGGGGGCGGCCCATTGCTTCTAATATGACAATAAAAAAAAACAATCTTGTGCGCCCCCTTTTCTTCTTCTTCCCTTTTCCCCTCCTTTAGCCCAGGGCCCCCATATTCTTTAATCCGGCCGCCCTGCTGATATTTAATCGTTTCGAAGCTGTCGTACACCTGCTACGAATTATTCTGGTCATTCTTTTTGCGGACCCAAATGTTTTAAGCAAGAAGTGTGGTATGCTTTTCAGCAAGAGCTTTTAAGTTTATAATCTATCTTCGTCTAAATATTTATAAAGGTAAACCATTTGCTAATTTGTCGGGCCATGTCCGGCAGTTAATCAAGTTATGTGAATCTGCCGGACATAACACTTCTTAACCTTCGCGTACAGTATGGAGAACCTCTTTTTAAGCTGTGTGTCACCTGAATGGCAGCGCAGGCTAGCAGCAGAATCTTATCTCTGTCGCGTAATTTCTCGAGGTTCGTCAGTTGACAGTAAATTAATTGCCTCAGTGTGCACCCTCGACAAAGCGCGATGGTGGAGTATGCCCGAGTCCTAACACACAATCCCTTTACATGCGATTTCCAGCCAGTAGAGGTCCTACTACAAGTGTTGCTGCAACAGGGGTGGCTCCGGATACAAGTGCCGACATGACCGAGCGAGCGACAATCACAGGTGTGTTGAATACTGCAGTTGTCTTTCTGCATCAGTGTCGCTGAACGGAGCCAAATACCTACTAAGTGGTTAGTCATATTACTGTAGTGTAGTCTATGCCATAGCATGTCTAGCTTTGAGGCAGCTACGCTTGGGGGAAGGGGGGGGGCTACGATTTGTGAATCATGTCACTTAATATGCCTCCGACGTACAAATGCTCAAAACCTATACTCGGCTTCAGCAAGAACCTACAATGGAAGCTGCAAGTGCAAGCTCCGTGCTTGCACTTGTGTTTGGCTGCACTCTCACGCAGCAGAAACAAATGCCAAAACTTTGAGCTTCACTATCGAAGCACATGCCAAGGCAACTAATTTGCATTTTTTATCTGTGTTGTACTTGTGTTCCTAAAAACATAGATAAGGCACTGATTCTCCATTTAATTTCAACGAGCAGTTTCATTCGCTGCAGATTGCCAGAGTCCTGGAGCTGAATGCGAAGCTGATGCTGACCCTGCCACAGTTGCAGCCGCTTCCGAACTGGCCCACTTTACCAGTGCTGGTATGAATAGCGCAGCAACCATCATGGGTGTGTTTCATTTGCCTTCACATTTGTACGTAGTCATTGGCCTGGTACACGGCACACGCTCCTCTCCAGCATTCTAACCATGGTGCAAGAAGAACCCATTTAGGTGAGGACACTATCCGCATTCCTGTGGAAGGAGTGCGTCCGCAAATGCTTTGCACCGAGATGTGGAGAGGGCTGCTTGTTACCGAGCATGCGCGAGCCACCGTTTTTGGGTGCCATCTAACTACGTCAGAAACAAGCGGCAGGCACGCACCAATCTCGGCCGCTAATCGGTTCTGTGCGCCTTGGCACCTTTCTTGAGCGCTGAAAGATGGCGCCCTAATATGGAGGCAAGCTTATACAGCGCGTGCCCAGCGGCGAACACAATCTGGACGGCCACCTAAATGGGTTCTTCTTACACCGCAATTGTAACTCAACAGGGTCAGAAGATCGAGAACCTTCCCTCGTGTTCATAATCAGAATGTTCTACGCACCAAACTTTCCACGCCGATTGCTCGAAGGCTAGAGATGTATAAGAAGGGCTCTGTGTGACGAGCTGGAGTCAGTCTCGCCCAAGCGCTCGACACTGCTGCTACGCCGACGCCTGCGGCGCTATTTATTATTTTGTTTTGGCACAAGTTCGCCTTAATAAAGTTCAGTTTCTTTTGTTCTTAGTTGCCTCTTCACCAGTCGTTCGTGACAGTATTAAAGAAATATCTACTCACACATGCTATCCTCTCATTTCAAGATCTGTCCATGGATAACAGCTGCAGAGATGACTTCAGCAACGAAGGTAATAGAAAGCATGTACTTTTTCCAATCTAAATTGTATTTTGTATGGTTGGTGATGGCATATGCATTTATTCTGTTTGTTTGAAAGTGGTAGCAAAGGCTGACCTGAAAGGCATATCTAGCTTTGAGGCAGCTACGCTTGGGGAAGAGGGGGGCTACAACTTGCGAATCATGTCACTTAATATGCCTCCGACGTACAAATGCTCAAAACCTATACTCGGCTTCAGCAAGAACCTACAATGGAAGCTGCAAGTGCAAGCTCCGTGCTTGCACTTGTGTTTGGCTGCACTCTCACGCAGCAGAAACAAATGCCAAAACTTTGAGCTTCACTATCGAAGCACATGCCAAGGCAACTAATTTGCATTTTTTATCTGTGTTGTACTTGTGTTCCTAAAAACATAGATAAGGCATTGATTCTCCATTTAATTTCAACGAGCAGTTTCATTCGCTGCAGATTGCCAGAGTCCCGGAGCTGAATGCGAAGCTGATGCCGACCCTGCCACAGTTGCAGCCGCTTCCGAACTGGCCCACTTTACCAGTGCTGGTATGAATAGCGCAGCAACCATCATGGGTGTGTTTCATTTGCGTTCACATTTGTACGTAGTCATTGGCCTGGTACACAGCACATGCTCCTATGCAGCATTCTAACCATGGTGCAAGAAGAACCGATTTAGGTGATGACACTATCCGCATTCCTGTGGAAGGAGTGCGTCCGCAAATGCTCTGCACCGAGATGTGGAGAGGGCTGCTTGTTACCGAGCATGCGCGAGCCACCGTTTTTGGGTGCCGTCTAACTACGTCAGAAACAAGTGGCAGGCATGCACCAATCTCGGCTGCTAGTTGGTTGGTTCTGTGCAGGGTTGTAAAGTACCTAGGTACAAGTAACTGGAAATCGGTATCTAGGTACTTTTGTTGTACCTGAGGTACAAACCTAGGTACTTTCATTTCTCGGTATCTGTATCTGTGTCTTAGGTACATTTTTCAGTAACTTGTAACTAAGTGAAGTTACTTTTTACAGGTACTTTTTTATTCACTTCATCAAAACGATAGAAACCATAAATCTTGAAGTATTAACACACTACCATGTGCCGTGATAGACGGTGAGTTGGGTACGACCTGGGAGGCACTGACTTGATCGAACGACGTTTTAGCGAACGAAGCCCCGTCCATGATTTTTCATCGAACGACGCTTTAGCGAATGGCGGTGTTCATTTGAGCGAACGGTGGATTAGCGATGCCGTTCAAGCGACACCAATTTATCGAATCGCTTCGGAACTACGTTTAGGGAAAATAGCGACCTGCTTCCTTCATCTCAAGCCGAAATCGACTTCATTGCGTGTGTGAAGCTCCTCTGACAGCTATACAAGAGAAGAGATAACTTGAAAGATGTGCACCGTTTCTGTTGCCTGTATCTTGTCCTGATGGTGGCTCTCTTCTGCCATAAATACAATAGAAAATATAAAAGAAAATGAATTATAATTACAACCATAAAGAAATGTAACATAGCGGATATAATACAGTTTCCACTCAATAAATCGGACTCAAATTTGGCGGTTATCAAAACTAAGAAAGTTCCGAAAAAAAAAAACTTATTTTTCTTCAAACAAGCGAAAAGAAGAAAAGAAAAAAAAACGAGGAAGCTTGAAGCCTCGCTTGATGTCGCAAAGGTTAGGTGCATATGCTCTCGACTCATGCGTTTCTTCATGCGGCCGACGTATTCTGGGCGCTTCGAAGTCAGCACCGGCTCATGTGAATACGGTTTTTCTTATTTCTCGCATTGACACTAATAAAGCACTTTTATCGAACTCGTTTTTGTGTTTATCCTTAGTATAAAAGCTTTACTTCCAATATATATTCACGAATTCGGGGAAAATAAAGTATCTTTAAAGTAACTGTACCTGTACCTGGGTACTTTTTTAAGCCAGTACCTAGGTACGTACTTAGGTACCTTTTCGTATGAGTAACTGTAACTGTATCTTAGGTACATTTTTGAAGTAACTTTTACAACCCTGGT
>JAZHYW010057210.1:0-37020 GCA_037355805.1 Ixodes ricinus | reverse complement strand
GACAGAAGCTGACCAAAGCGAAAGGAAATGACGCCTGTACAGTCGCGAGTGTCGGTCCTTGCACCGGAGGACGGTAAACGGGTGCGACGGTTAATGAGCGCCCTCTTTTATTTACGCGCCAAGCACCGTGCCGAGCAGCAAAGTCTCGAAGCCGAAGCTGAGGACGCTCTGGCTGGCAGGCTGCTGCTTTCGCTGCGCATCGCCCAGCGCCCAGTACACCGATCGCGTTGGCAGTACCCAAGAAACCAGATGTGGTTTCTTGCGGCGCTTGCGGCGCTTGCGGCGCTTGCGGCTCCATCGGAAGAAACTTCGAAGTTCCAACAAAACGTAACAAAACCGAGAAGAAACGCGAAAAAGATGGCGACGCAGGCGAAATGGCTGTGTCTACTGGGTTAAAGAGTAGCCGCTTGCAATTATGTGACAAGCCGCGCTTTAAATCTAGTATAAAGAATGCATACATAAAAACAGACACAAACAAATAACTTTTAGTTCGGGTATACTTTGATTAACGTAATCACATTAGTGTTTTTTACTTGGGGCCTGGGGTAGAGGCTACACATTTGGCCCGTGACGGAATGCGAATGAGTTCCGCCGAACCCCTTCGGTGGCAAATGACATTTGCAGCGAATGCCATTCGTGCAGGCCGTGTAGCAGCAGTCGAATGACATTTGGGGCGAATGTCATTCGTTGTAAATGGCATTCGAGTTGCCCGTGTGGCACGGGTATTAGACGCCGTTTCACTTGAAGTTACTCGAGGCATCTTTAATAATAGCGTCACACATAAGCCTGTGGACGCGTCGTTGGAAAGGATGTCGGCGGAGCTCTGGAAGATGCGTTGTGACTTGGAAGGTGGCTAACAACGCACCGTTCACAGTCAACGACTGACTATACTTCGTTTCAGCTTCCGTCCGAGCGCAGGCAAAGGCTGAGGGACGGTTCGCAACTTCGAGAAGAGCATTCCTACGCACCACAAAGTAGTCCGCAAAAGTAATTTTTTTTAAATAACTGTTTTGTGCGTAAGCATTGCACAATATTCCAGATATGTACTGCTGAGAATGATTTGCAACTAAAGAAATTAAATATTGGAAGTTTATGTGTTTATTAATATATGTAAATGCACGTGATTTGGTGGAAACACGTACAACCGCTGGCAACACGGCTGCAGCGCTCGGTTTTTCTGCGTGATTTCGTTCTTGTAATGGCCGAATCATGTGTTTCGCTGCTTTCCTCACCGAGTCGATCGCTTCAAAACGTCCTTTCGCAAAGGCACGTTTGGGCGTTAGGCGCGAGAGGTCGTGATGAATGTCTACTTTCAAATTCGGCAGGAGACTCCGGCCGCGTCGTACCGCGAATGCGTCGTAAACAAGAAAAGCGTCCGGGCCTCTACAATTCACAGATACGTGGCGAAATCAGAGCACCCCTTTACCTGCCGATCACATTTAACGCCGAGAAGCTGGTGGAAAGGACTGCGCCCCGAGCCCTGGTATATCCAGACAATACAAGGAAACATCAACGGCCGGGTCATCGTGCACCTTCCAATGTTTACTTACATCTCGAAACTATGCCGAAGTGCCGAACAGGTGGAAAGCTCGGACACAGACGCCAACGGGCAGCCTACGTACTGACATCCCGTGTGACTAAATTTCAGAACGTGAAAGGGCACTTTTTAAACCTGTAGCAGACGATACCGTTGATACATCCGTAGCAGACGGATTACTCGGCGAGCTCGGGCGGCGCGGACGACCAGCGGCGCAGCGGAGTGATACAAAAGTGCAGGCGAAATCGCGTGACCTATTGCTGGCGTGTGATTGGCTCCGGCCACACGTAGCTTTGGCTGCGCTCGGACGGAAGCTGAAACGAAGTATAAGACGATATGATTGGGATATATCTCTATTCTTTATTTGGTGCACACGCAAAACGTAGATGCCTGCTTGTAGAGTCACATTACTGTTTCAAGATCAGTCGAAATAGGCCACGCGTCGACGTTGCGTTTTGTGAGACAGGGTGCACGTCAGCTCTCTTAGTTTTTCTTTGTGATTTATTGTGATTTATAAATAGATATATAAAGAAACGTTTTTTTTTTAATGACATTTCTCTTACGTTAAGAAATATAATATGATTTATTCCGGGGACAGAGGAACAAATCCGCACGAGACGGCTTTGACGTTCTCTCGGCGGCTCCCATACATTCCGAAGTAGCAGCGTGACCTGACGTTCGGGTGAGGGGCCGCCTGCACTCTGAAGATCTACTCTACCAACATGGTTGAGAGACAGAAAGAGAGAGAAAGAAAGAGAACGGGGGAGGGGTGAGAGAAAGAGAGAGAGAGAGAGAGAGAGGTCTGCTTAGCAAGTCATATGTTACCACCCACCTGCACATGGCATCCTTGTTGGTGACGGCATGACGCCTACTTCCGTTTTACATTCGTTATCTTTCATCCTGATAAACATGACAGCTCTTTGACGGTGTTTACTTTCAAAGGTAGAGGAATGACGAGACTAACTCACGAACCAACTTCGAGTTCTATTCCTGCATAAAGTAAATCATTTGATAGGTGCGAGAACGTTTTATAGACAGGAAAATGTTTTTGGGCGAAGCTTTGATTTTATCCAAGATTTACGGGTGGATAATAAAAAGAATAAAACAAAAATATGGCGGAGTTTCCTTTTGGTTACTAGCCGTGCCGTGGCGTACTCAATTGACAACTCTGGAAAATTAGAAATGGAAGTAGCTTCTCAGATAGCGCCACCTTCATACCGGCATTGACGACGTATCAGTTCGCCCAGGCTATAGAGTATCTGCAGCAACTAAGCTATACTTTCTCAAAGCTAGTTCAATAGAAATCAAAACAGGGACGTCTAAATTATGGTTTAACGTTGTCGAAGAACGTCCGGCGTTATTTGGAATCCTGACACCCCCTGACGCCGAAGTAAAATACGTCACGACACATACTACAGCATATTTAAACCCTGAACGTTCGTTCAACCCGCTAAAAAAATAGAAAAGAGAAACAAAACAAGTCGTACTTTTTGCCTATACAATGTGCGAAGAACCGAAAGAGATAGCTGTAGCGCGGTCGTGCAATTCGGGTGGAATGGTGCCGTCACGTACCTGAGGACGGAGGTGCGACGTGGTTAATTCCCATAGCCATCGTGGTTGGCGCCGTGAATGCCACTGACGACCGCCATGAGTGCTCGGTGATCTGTGAAGTAAGTGAGTAAGCGCTTCAGAAGTTTCTTGAACCATCCAATATGGCGCGTAGCAACTGAATACTGCCAAGTGGGAATTTTGCATAACGCGAGAAAGGTTTGAAAACAAGTGTTTAAAGCAGACGACAAAAAAAAAAACTTTCCCTTCGTCGCGTAAAAAAAAAAAAGGTAACTCTTGTGCTTCTTTGCGGCCAGCATTCTGACTAAAAAAGAAAACACACAGAAAACATTCATGTTGTAACAGACTTATTTCGAAACTCGAAACGCCTCATCGCGGTGTATTGCCACTTTATGCATTGTGGGAATCAGTGGGAAGCGAAATTGATACGTGCTCCGCTCCTGGCCCACGAGTTCCCAGAATGCAATGCGCGGTGACATATTTATGGAAGTAGGTAATCTAGTGCGCCCGTAGTAGGGAACAGCCGCTTCGTCATTTCGTTCCTGTCGCCTTATATGTGAATATCCACTATACAAACAAAATTTTATGATATCCTGATACCAGTCGTGACTGGCAAATGTACCCAACACCAAAACCAAATAATTCCTATTTGTCATAATAATGTAGTCCCGTACGAATTTGTTGCAACGTTTCTAGGTAAATTATAGTGAGACGTTGTCACAGCTCCACCATCGAGACTACTTTATTCAGCTTCTCAGTCTCTCTCAGTTACGCAAAAGGTGGCGGTGCCTGAAAATGTTCCCACCACTTCGAGTTGCCATGCTTCGTTGCTCTTATGTCAGAATCTGTGATAACGAATCAATCATCGAGCACCCTGTTGAGAAATAGATCGCGATCTCACCGGCCAGTTTGACTACGCCACCGCTGCCGCAATGTATCGCGGGAACTTAAGTCTTTTTGCACGCGCGAAAACCCTGCTGGAGACCCTGCATGTGTAGAGCACGAGACGGCACAAGCCCTCGCTTGCCGGTCATGCGCTTCCTGTGAACTAAAGTTATGGCGGCGACACGCATGCGCCGAACGCTTAGTGAGATTGGTCTATTGTTATTGCTAGCTCTGCCGAACTTCTCCGTGAATATGGTCTGGTAATCGCGATTGAAATATTAGAAGTATATCCACTCCATTGGCGACTAGGCTCAAGAAAGGCAAAAGATGTCAGAAGCGCTTGTCAAGAGGCACAAAAATGTCAGTGACCAGCATAGTTTCATTTTATTGGTATCCTTGTTGACAGGATTAAAAAAAATTTATTTCGGGGAAAAAGAAAGAAAAATCCCATACCATGTAAATGTGTCAGGCTGACACTCAAAGTAAATGTTGTAAACGTTACAAAAAAAAAAGAGCGTTATTTGTTATTTTCAAATAAATGGAACGCGTTACCGACCTAAGTTACTTTAAAATAAAAGAAACGCGTTACCGTTACCGTGGCGGATAAAACGTAAGGCACGTTACTCCTTATTTTTGAATTGAAACGTTTTACCGGTTTGACGTTATCTTTATGAATGGCCATATTGTAGGAAATATTATGTCCACGCAGAAATTTAACATAACTACCTTACATTTTTCTCCCCGTTCTGATTTTGAGAGTTTGTGAAATAAGTGCAAGAATTCACCTGACATGGTACTTAAAAACACACAAAAAAATTAAGTGTAATTTTTTAAAGTTCTGGTTTGAAGATGTAACAAGCAGCGTAACTACATTGCCCGTTACTCGAAATAAGAAGTACGTCATACGTAGGGTTTCGTGTTTTCGGTATATACCGATAAACACCGAAAATGAACCCCAGGCGTCTCTGAATTGGTGAAAACCAAAACCCCCGAATTTGAGCCGTTTGTGAAGAAAATAAGAGAAAAAAAACAACAGAAGCCAGCTTCACAAAAAATTTCTTACTCTTTTTTTTCTCGTTGACCCGGAACACTGCCGCACTGAACCGTCCTTGGGCTTGTTTGTTCCTTTCTATCGAAGCCCGTTCCCTTCTCTTATCTTTACCAGCAATACTGGAGAAAACATTATAATTTATAACTTATAAGTTATAATATTTTCTCCAGAAACTATACGGTCACTTGATAATTGAAGCCCGATAAACACCGATTTTTCTTCAGTATTAAAATTAAACACCAAAAAATACCGTTTTAATATGAAAAAAAATAAACACCGATCAATAACCCCTGAATCTGAGGAAAATAAATACCGAAAACACGAAACCCAAGTTATACGTTACTGTTTTGAAAATGTAACGAGTATGTTACTGCGTTGACGAAAAAATTAACGCGTTACAGGTAACGTTGCAACCTGTAACGCTGCTCAGATATATTTGAGATTTCTATAATTGTTGACTTTACGCAAATTGATTCGATCATTTCACTAGGAGTTACAGAATGAATCATCGCTACAGAAGTGTCTCCAAATCGTTCGTCAAGATGGATATTAGGGAGTTTTAGCAGGTCGTTTCCACACGAACGGTTCGCCCTCGAGCGCATCGGCGACGCCACTGCGCATGCGCGCGCGAGTCGTTCGGGGCATCGGGAGGCTCTTCTCGTTCGTTTCTCCCATTCCGGCCGCTGGAGTCGTCACCGCAACGCAGCCAGCACCGTTCCCGACTCGGGTAAAAAAAGATGGCGGTCGGTTCGGCGACCAACTTCGCCGACCCAGCCGAGCGTTAGGCTTAGGACAGCGGGAGGCGATTTGCAATCCAGTTAGTCTGCTTCATTTGAGAGTATGAACCAGATCATTTCGAGGACTGCTCGCAATGGTAAGCGATCGTGAATGCTGTAAACTGCGCATGCTAGTAAATTTTCGCGATCTGCGGGCAGACTAGCTGCCATAGGGACCGCGAGCAGACGAAATGATTTGGTTCGACGGCACAACGTAAACGATCGTTCAAGGTCAAGATGACAGAGACACACCACATTATCTGTGAGATATCGCCCCCTGCCGGACATTTGGCGATTCATTGCGACAGGTGTGGGTGCGCCCCTAAGTTTGAAGATACAACAATAATGATGCGATACAACAACAAAAGGACGAGGGAAATAATGGAGGCATTTTATATATCACGATGTGGGGACGGCACGTGTGTCAGCGCCCTTTCTGTGGCCCTCTATCAAAAAGAGATAGAATATCTCGGCCAATGGGAACCTGGTGTGTGGTGACGTAAGTGTGGTGGATTGTTCGGGTCTTTTTTTTTTGCGGCCTTCATGTTTTTTTACTAAATTTCAGTTGTAAGTCAGCGCCTTGCCTGCGTGTATAGACCGACACGCGGAGCGGCTCTGCTTACCAACACGGCCGGAAGGCCGCGCATGCGCGGAAGCTTGTGGCAGGCAAAACGGCGCGGCTCTCCGTGTTTTCGCCATTGCGTTGTGTGGCGTGCGCTTGTTGTTGACGTTGTAGGGACGCTTCTAGCTTTATTTGTGCGTCGTATTTCCTGACAACGTATGTCGTATGCTATGCCCGACTATTTGAGCTCGCTACCCGAGCCTGCACGGCAGCGGTATCGAAACAAACTGCGCGTGTACGGCGTTGCCTTCGAGGATCCGTACGCCTCAAACTAGGCCTGCTGGACTTCCGACGTGAAGTTGCTGCCACCGAAGTCGACGGCTCACGTTGTCGTTTCTTTAGTTTTTTCGCCAAGCCAGTTCACGGCCGACACTTCGAGTCGGTTTCCGCACTGCCGGCGGGATCAGCAGACTGTTGATCTGCCGAAGTGTATTTATTAATTGATTAAATACACACAGCATCTTCAAGTCAAGGTATGATATTTTTCTACCCTCATCTAACACGTTACAAGTAACGCCGTTACCAGGAACGCGTTACTTTCTTCAGTAACGTAGTAACCTACTCGTAACTTTTTGGACAAAGAAACGGGTAACATACTTACGTTACTATTTCAAGTAACGTAGTTACGTTACTCGTTACTACTTCTCAAGTCTTCAGAAAATACACTTCAATTTTTTCCGTGTTTTAGGCGTCAAGCCATGTGAATTTCTGAGTTTTCTGCGTTTTTCTTTGCGTTTTTTGTCGTGAGTATTTAGGTGAACCCGTAAAAAGAGATAAAGTAATTATATTCAGTTTCTACGTGAACATAATGTTTCTTGATATATGAGCTTATGCATACCTGTATCGTCAAAACAGTAAAACGTGTTAAATCATGATTTAAAAAGTAACGTGCGTTACTTTTTATCGGTAGCAGTAACGCGTTCCTTTTATTGTTATAAAACGTAGCTCGGTAACGCGTACCTTTTATTTGCAAGTAACGAGTAACGTATTTCGTTACTTTTTTCGGTAACGCCTACAACACTGCCGTTCTGTCGCCGATCCTCTTCTGCTGGGTAGCACGGGCGTAGCGAGCCTCCCACGAGCGCTTGGCCGGTGCTTTGTGCGCGAACACCGTGGGAACGAAATCGGGGGTTCTCGATCAGATGACGGTTTCCCTGCGCATAAGCAAGCCTCGGGATGGAGATTGAAATGGAAGCCGCACTTGCCTTCAAGAAAGTGCTTGCCGCACAAATGGTCGTTCGCGCGAGGCTACCATTCTTTTTGATCCAAGGATATTATCCACCTTCTGTGCCTTTCAGACTCTGCCGGGAGCTTGTGGAAACACACTCTGCTACTTTTGTATATTTCGGTACAATTAACGGCAACACAGCTTCGTGGCACGCTGAAATGCTATGACGCCCATGCAAAACGCGTGCTCTTTTGCCCACACCCTAGGCTCCGGCGCGATCGCAGCGCCGCCGCAGCTCCGTGACGTCAAGCCCGCGTGTCGGTCTATACTCTTCTACTGGTCCGTCGTTTTGTTTGCGCTGTTTTTTTATTCCCACACCACAAACCTTTACGGTCGTTCAGATACGTTTTACTACTATCTAGCTTCGCAGTTCTTGAAATTCCGACCGGCAAATGTTACGTCGGCCGTCTTGTTTACATCAGTCGTACGCCGGAAACACGAGCCGCCACGGATTTACACGTTGCAGAATGTTTCACATGTTTACAAGAAGATAGCGCCACCGGTCAAACAAATCATCATCACCGTTTACACGGTCGCGCCAGTTTCACGATTCGCTAAAATATGTCAAATTTCACGTACGGTTTCACGGAACCGAGCAGCTGCACCGTTGGTGATTTCGGAACCATGTGCTCAAAAAACGACTCGCTAAAACTCCCTATTGATATGCTCTTCTCAACGTCAAAACGAGACTGTGGTAAGACTTGCAAGTGTTGTTTAAATGCAACCAGCATAACAGGCCTAACACTCCTATATTAAAACAGTAATGGGCCTGACAATGTACGAAATTAATCCGGAGTGCAAAGAATTGACCTCCGCGTGCCGCGTGAGAAAGGTAGTCGCGGCTTTTGAGTGCTCGTCCAAAAGTCATCACGGGCGACTGCTCGTCCTTTGTTCTCCTTGTCGGAGTACTTTCTAAATAAGGAAGCATCCTACTATGATGTAGATGAAAGACTTGTTTACGTACTAGGAAAACAGTTACCAGTGGAAGCCGGAAACTTGCGGAAAACCGTTCACTTGTTTTTAAGCGGGTAGCATTTTTTGTCAACAAGAGAAGTCCGATTCACGACGTGTCACTCAAGCGATTAGACCTCTTCCAGAATCGCAGCGATCCTAGCGGGGTATTCCCGCGCAAAGCATCTTGGGTACTGGTTGGCCACTAAGTTTAGGTTTCGATATGTCATCCTCACTTTACGACATCCCGTCACGACCACGACCAAATATGAATCGAGATTTGACGACTGAGATTGGGTAGAAGAGGAAGAAGCAGTTGTGTTTGGTGTTTGGTGAGCCCCATACCGATGCATACGCAGTCATGTATACGCAGTTAACAAAAGTTGAGATAGGTTCAATTAAAATTTGTTTTTTACGCAATTTGGCTTAACTACCCGATGACGAACATACTTTACGCAATGAACCTAGTGCTTGTACTGATCATGACACAAATTACGGAGAAGGCCCTTTTCCAGCGTATATGGTATACAAAACAAGCAGCCCATTGACACGTTCCATATAGCAGCGATGAACGCATCGTTCTATATATATATATATATATATTTAGAAACTTGCTCACCCACCCACATTTTGCTGATCCTCACACGGTAAAAACCACTAAGCGTGCTGAAACTAACCACCCACTCGCCTGCCCCTGAACCACGCTACGACGCTACCAAGTGAAGGTCCCATGCTGGCTGAGCCACCGGGTGTTTCATTAATCTTCGCCAAACTCAAGAGCACAAGAAGAGGGAGAGTGGGTTACAGACGTGAAAAGTGTGCGTGTGTGTGCCTGTCCGTGTGTGAGGGGAGAGGTTGGAACACGCGCACACCCCCAGAAGACCGTATGTTCTCCACGCAGCGCTATATAACAGCCGAAAATGCTGCAAAACAAGCGGCGAACACCTCTTCTTCCCTCCCCCCAAAAGGCAACAGCGGCTGAAACAAAAGAAAGAACCACAAAACGAAACCGAGAGAAGAGACGCGCCGCAGCAGGAGCAAAGTTTACACGTTCCCCTAGCGCGGAAAACGTGTGGCAGCAGGCAGCGGCTTTTGAAGGTGCCTCCCGCTACAAGATAGATGACCACTTCAACCAACTAGTGGGAGCCTAGAAAAAAACGAGCAAAAAAAGCGGGACCGCGAGGAGTCAGTCGCTCTGGTCGCTCATCGACGCTCAGCGAGCCCGGTCTGGTTGGCAGAACTGCCCAGCAGCCGCACCAGAGCGCCGCTGCACGGCGTTCTTGTCGTGTCAGCCCGCCTTATGCATCGGGCAGCCTGGGGACCCATGATGCCTATCGCGATCGTGGACGATTTAAGGCGGCCCAAACCTGTTTCGAGGCGCGAAGAGGTCAAGCCGAGCTTTCTGCTCTTTCGGATGGACTTTTGTTAGATATATATATCTAAATTTCTTTCCACCTTAGCTTGGGCGAGGGTCTTGACAATAGCGACTGCTGAGCGGGCGAGGAGGCGGATTACACCTCCCGTGGATCGTGATCCACGTGATGGAGTTCATCGGTGAATGTGGCGCGAGGCAATACCACGTATAGTAGACAAGGCCCGTACCTTTCCCCCACACACGTCATCACTCGTGGATCGACGCAGCGTCGCCAAGCTTGTGTTGAGATTCAGCGTGTTTGCATCTTGGGGCGGGCCCGGGAACCACCAATGATGACGTTATGCGCCGGCCTTGTCTTCTAACGCGTATTGCGCGAGGACTCCGAGAACAACGAGCGTCCTTTGTGGACTGGACGGCGTCCAGTGTTGCAGCATCTGCGCAGATAGCGCGGGTCTTTAGTTGTCTGCTGCGATGTTCTGGGTCTTTGTTTGTTGTTATCTTTACTGGGAAGGTGGCTGCCTTTGTCGGTCGGTACGGCTGTCGGGCATCCGTTTGCCGTGAAGCTTTCCACCGATTATAAAGGAGGATTGTGCTTCATCAGCTCGGACGTAACAAACGAATCTTGGATCATAAAAGCGAACCTGCTGTTTTCATATTCGGCGTTTCCTGCGCTCTCCCTTTGTATTACACAGCGGGCGAATGGCTTCGAGTCTCCTAGCAGCCGTCACTGGAGGCATAGCGCTTCACTTGACCCGACGAAAAAAAAACGTTGCTCTGTGATATCTGTAATAAAGACTCCCAAGTCTTCTTTTAGAACTTAATACGGAATGTTTCGCTTGCCATACAATTGTCTGATATCAGCTCACCCTTCCGGTACAAGCTTACACCTGGGCCGGCCTGCTAGAACCAGCGTCTCAAATAAGACTACCTCATCTAAGACAAAAAAAAAAAAACGCTGCCAAAGCTAACGCACGAGCGGAGTGGCACGTGAAGTCGAGTCTCAAACGCTGGCGCGCCCCAGGCTTGGCAGTGCTTTCTTCGTCTAAGATAAGACAGTCTTATTCGAGGCGCTGCTTCTAGCAAGCCGGCCCTGCTTTGCTTCGAATGCTTCACCATCGTACATGTCAGGGAGTGCGAACCTTCGTTCGGATGAGATCGCGATTGCAATTCGAGCCGTCAGATGTCTCAGTGTTTCCTGCGAAGTTTACATCGATATAGTTTTTTTTTTTTCAAATACACACGCTTCAACGGAGAATCGTTAGTGACCGTATAAAGCCGCATTCACACTGTTCGTGTACATCATGCAAAGGAAGTCATGGTGCTCGCTGAAAGACCTGATGGCAGATTTATCTGCGGACACGCGTCAATCATGTGCGAACATGTTCGTACATGTCTGGGGACAGTTGTTCTAAGACCAATGTGCCAGCTGACCGTCATGCAGGGAAGGCCCTAGACAGTTTCTGCAGACTGTCTTTTGAATGATGTAACGGCAGTGTGACCGCGACTCTACTAGTGTCACCCCGGCTGAATGTTTTATTATACCACGGGTTATACTCGTCTGTATACGTATACAGTGTCCGTAGTAAAAGTTGATCTGTCCAAATTTTTTTTGAAGTAGCCAACTTTTTTATTTTTTTATAGTAATCTTAAACATAAGTTTTCAGCGTAAGTTTGGATACGTTCCGAAATATGTGGAACGCAAGTTGGTCTGATTCTTGCATACGGGTTGCGATGACGTCAGAACGTCGCCGAGCTCTTATTGGCCGGTTGAAAAAAAAATAGTGGGTAGACCTCAAGGAATCAAACATTCAGGTCTACCCACTGTCGTTTCAATCAAAGCCAATCAGAGCTCGGCGTCGTTCTGACGTCACCGCAACTCCTGTTCAAGAAGCAGACGAACTTGCGTTCCGCATTGCCTCGTAATCAGCTTTGTTGCGGTCCCGAATCGTTCTAACAGTTGGATTCCTCGCGAGAACAGGAACGGATAAGTCGACCGCACATATTTTCTGGCTACTTAAACCACAAAATGCATTCGACTGTTCTTCTGCAGTTCTGCGGAGCTAGCGAGAACTATAGGTCAAGAGTGATCGTTACCGCGAGTGGGTACATCAAGAGCTTGGACCAGGTTGAAATTCAAGCGGTTATTGAAACACCACATTCGCCACTTTCAATACGGAGATTCTTTCGCTCCATTCTAGTCACTAGTCGCCAAATTCACCCAGTCAGTTGAATTCAGTCACCAGGTCATTCATTCGTTTATTCATTCATTCGCATGTTTGTTTATTTCACGTGGGTACAAAAAAGTTAATGCCTTGATATTGATTTACAATATGTAGATTTAAGATTACTCATAAATAACTTAAGCGCCACAAAATATGAGTTAGAGACGTCTGTATCCGTTGCTTTGAGGGTGCTATAGAAGCGTGTATTCGGGTCTTAGGACTAGCTTGGATGACTTGATAATTTCACGTTTTCTAACAAAAATGGGTCATGAAATCGAAATAATTTACTACAAGAGCCGAGATGATGAGAGTCGCCCTGGAAAATAGTACTTCTCCAGCAAAACCGACAAGTTTGATCTCCGTGTTCTAGTACGATTTAATCAACTGAAAAGAACTACACAGACAACACAGATCACGCGACATAGGGACAAAAACAAAATAAAAATAACAAGAATAAAAATAACAAGCTTCTCTTTTATGTATTCTCGGGCTCTAAACCCTCATGTCTAATTGTTCTTTTTTGTGATCCTCGTCTACCTGAACGGCTGTTCGGCGAAACTTCTAACCAAAAGGTAATAACACCCCATAGAAACTACTAGTAACACTTTCTATCGAAATACTAGTTCATTCTCTGCACCAACCATACTACAAAAAACAAAAAAAAAAAACTCACAAGTCGCATAGGTTTGCGCTATCATGCATCTGCTGCGAACACATGCAGGGCCTCGATACTCCCAAGAACATCGCTGCACCCATGTTTGCCTTTTTTTTTTCATACCCTTCGGAAGGGGCGCGGGCGCCTTGCAGCACCTGCATCTTCGGACGCGAAACTGAAACGGGTCTAATACCAACAACCACCGCCACCACCACCACAGCAGAAGCAGCAACAACAACAACAAAAAACGACAACAACAACAAGGAAATAAAGATAGAAACAAAACAGCGACAAGCACAAGCAATACGGGGTGTTCGCTAATAACAGGCTCTCCTGTCTCGCGCCATCAACAGCTCGGCCATCTCAGCGCGGGACCCCAATTGCGCCCAGGGCGAGACATCAGTGGCCTGGAATAAAACACATCCTGCAATGGAGATAATCAGCACGTTGGAACCGAGCGGGGTCCCCGGCGAAACGCAAGTGAGAAAAATCGCGAGTAATTACGACCGATGCTGCGATCCCGTAGTACTCACGGCGGCGGCGGCGTCGGAGGCGGCGGCTAACTACACACGACTGCAAGCTGCAGCGCTCGGGCACATGCAGCAGTCTCGACACGTTCGTTCGAACCCGCAGCGCGAACAAGGCGTGGGAAGTCCCTCGCAGCCCCGATCACGCCTGTCCAGGTGGGCAACTTTAAGTGAAGCTAGTTTTCGGTTTCGTCGTTTCGTTGTCTTGTTTTCCTCCGTGGCAACGTTACTTGAAGAAACACAAAGTTGCTTCCTGAGGATTGCGCGAGGGTCGGACGACCTATAACGGGAAAATTGGAGTGAGATCTTTTTCGCCGAGACGCAATCAGCACCTTCGCCGAGCTGGCAACCTCTATATTTACGCACCGAAAAAAAAAAAAAGAATCACAGAACGTACACGATTTCGCCTAAAGCCACTGTATATTGGATCTTAGTGTCCCCAGGTCCGGCAAGACACAGGAGCTATATTTCATTTCAGAAACTGTGCCCGTGCATTGGGAGGCAAGCGGCTCGACTGGGTATTTCTTCTTTCGCTAGCAGTTCAAAGTGTCTCGGCGTGTGCTTCGACGTATCATGACAGTCGCTTGTGTCTCCTTTGATGTAGTTTCGACGATGTGACCTTCTGGTCGCTTTAGCGGCCTTTCATAAAGAAGTAGAATCAAAATTATACAATAAAAAGAAACAAACGGCAAATATGACCGGCCGTCATGACGTGGGCGGCCGACATCCCTTAATTTTACCTAATGTTGACTGCGACCTGGCAGCGCTATTCAGACTTGGAACACAACAACACTCGTGTAGTTGGGAAGTCAACCTCCTGTGAGATCAAATTGATGTGACATGATTGCTGGAAAAACGTTAACGAACACTCTAGAAGGCTATTCACGCCAGTACTGAAATGGCAATATACTAGAAAACACGGAGGTGTCCTAACTGTGCAGCTGCAATGTTTTTTTGTTTTTTTTTCATCTCTTTGTAAATTACAGCTTCCAGGTAGATCTTTCATGGGAAAGCGAAGCGCGTAGCAACCACATTAAAACGATCTTCTCTAGGAGAATCGGCCTCTTGCTAGAACTCCATGAGATCGCTTCAAACCAGAATACCTCACGACATCTACGCAGCCTCGCGCGCTCCACGTAAAATCCGACCCGGAGCCTCCTCCGACACCAAGCTTCCTGAGAACACTCCGTGAAAATAGCCTCGACCACAGTGACCGATGATTTATTCTTGCCGCACCGCCTGGCGTCAAAAAGAAACTGCAGGGCGCGGCGTGACCCGTGGCGAAGAAAAAAGGTCTGCCCGCCACCTGCAGCGACCAATTCCCAGCCCCAGCCCTGGCCCCGCGCGGGGACATGGCACGATGCAACCGGGCTTTCCTTGCCCTTCCCCCGCCCCCTCCCGCTCGCAAATAAAGAATCGCCACAGCCGCGAGGCACAAGGGAGCTCATTACTGGCCTCCGAGTAGAAGAGAGTGAGAGGGATGACCGATACATGTGGGCATAAATTAGGAGCCCCGCGCCGCACAGCGTCGCCTGTTGACACCTTGTTTCGCCAAGGCGACACGGCGCCGTCTTGTATATATATATATATATATATATATATATATATATATATATATATATATATATATATATATGTATATATATATATATATATATATATACTCTTGCTGCCGCTGCTGCCGATTTTGTCCACCACCGTATATATACGTGCGAGAAGCCGAGATGTAATCTACGGTAATCACTTGAGAGACGCGCAATTAGTATAGGTGAGACTCTCGCGGCCGGGATGTCCTGTGTCGGCGAAAACGCCAGCCGGCCGAGGACGACGACGGGGCTGGACGACGTGTCGGCGAGCTTATTAGTCCTGACCCGTAATGGGGCTGGGAGTTCACGCTTGCTCGTCTTTGTGAACTTGCAAGGGGACGTGCCCTGCGGGAGATCGCGGCGCGGGCTGGGCGAGTGCCGGCGTCGGTCTCCTAAAGTCGCAGCGACACTGCTCGTACGTCATACAAGATACACAGTGTTCGCGACAGACATCATGAGGAGCCTCAAGCATTTTCGAAACATCTTTGCTTCATGCATAGTATGTATGACTGGAGCATGTCTGCATACAGCTTTTGTAGGGCCAATGTGGCCATCTAACAAGGATGAAACTTGCCTCAGACACTGTCTACAAGACTTGTACGATGTATTCGCAGTGTCTTCGCGGCTTTAGAAGACAGCGGGCGACGAACTGATCTGGGGGAATATAGCTTCGGCAAACAAAGTTCGTCACTTTTTTTTTTTTCGCAGCCTATTCGCTACATTTTGATTTAGCGGCCTCTATTGTGCCATGTGTTTCTGCTACTTAGCAGACAGAAAAGACGGAAGAGGTGTCAACGAGACAAAGCTCACTATACGCGCATCTCATTATCTGCTGCTCGGAAGACTAAATCAATGTCAAAGAAATAAAATCACCTCACGGATATCCCACTGTCTGCTGCTCGTCGGGCAGGATCAATGCTAGTCGGGTAAAACTACCATATTCAGCTTTCATTACACTCACTACTACCATTATCACTACTAGTTCGGTCACTACAAGTACTTCCACTCATAACACTGAATAAATGTCAACGAGATAACACTAGCTCATCAACATCTCATTGTCTACTGCTCAGAAGACTGAATCAATATCAAACCACATAAAAGTGTCTTAGGAAGATTCTACTGCTAAGGTATAGCGACGGCCAAGAGGTTTAGAGTCTTCAGGTCTGGTACGGGCTATTGGTCGCCCAGACGACTGCTACACTATCTGAGCTCCAACATCCCGTTTTTGAGTCACACCAGAAGCTGATGCTATCGTGCTTTATTTACACAAACTTTAGGCCTGAAAATAATTAACCCAATGCATTCTAAGGTTTACTCGCAATGTCCTTTCTTTATTATTCGTATTTTCCAATGCACACGTTATCACCCCACAAGCGGCGTTTCAAGCTTTTCTCGTCCAAGAGGCCGCCGCGGCTGCCGACTTCTCAGCAAGAAAAACAAAAACAAACACACTTTCTGACGGACGCTTGCGAGAAGAGAATTCAACGATAAAAATAAGATGCCGGCAGGAGTCCGGTTTTGATCTTCTTTTTTTTTTTAACCATAACCATACTGATGGCAGGTAGGCACCCGCCCCGCTTCGTTGTTCCAGTGCACGGGCCTCTTCTGGCCATTGCACGAACACACGCACGGACGCACGCACGCACGCACGAGCGAATGCTAAAGAGCCTTCAAGGTGCCCCGAGACCTTTTCGCTTTGGGTTTGTTTCCTGCCACGAGCAATTCACACCTCCCTCTCCCTCGATCTCTCCGATCAACGAATAACAAGAAGAAGAAGGGACGAAGGCAAGGTGCAGAAAGCGGGCTGCCATCAGACTCACGATCGAAAACCAGCATGCCTCTCCGCCTCCTCCCCATCCCTGGTCATCCCATCACCTCCTGCCTTCCCTGTGCTTTCTCCCCTTCTCTATTTTCACACGTTTGATGCCAGAGCCGTGTCTCTCTCCTCTTTCTCTTTCTTAGTGACCCCCGCACACATACACATAGGTTTTCTTTTATTTTTTTTATTGAGCACCTCCTGTTAGGGAGATTTATAGAGCCGGTTTTCGGCCCGTCGCTCCGCAAATTACGAAATAGCAGCCCGAGTTTGGCGCGCTCGGCTTTGAGATGGCCATCGTGCCGAGAACCGCCGCCGTGGTGGAGCAGGGAACGGGCCAGCGAAGGTGTTGATGCGGCCGTGACGATAATAATAATGCGAGCGACGGAGGAAAAACTAAAAAAAGCGAAACAGCTTCGAGACGCGGCTCAAGATATCCGGGCAATGCTTCGTGTGAAAAAAATTAAAATAAATAAATAAAGGGGCGATGATAATTATGATGGTCGATGATGTAGCTGAGAATGAGTGGAACTGGGCTCGTTAAACTGATCACATTGGGTATCGGCGCAGAATGATAACAGGCCGTAACATCACACATTAGAGCCGCTCCCCCTCATGTCCGTTTCGGCCGGCCGGCTTATTCCTTGTTTGTTTGCGCACTGAATTCGGTAAAGATTTTCTTTTCGCTTCGCTAAATATAAAGAGTGAGAAGGAGTAGCACAGTGGAAATGCTTCTCTGCTTTTATATACATATATATTTTTTTTTTAGCGACCATACCAAGGCTGTCACCACCTAAAAGAGGATGGATGAAATGTATTCCAAGCGATGATATCAATGGAAGTGTTGACTACAGAAAGCAATGAGGATCACGTGAAGACCGCAGACTCGACTAAAAGTCTTAAATTTTTTTTTTTAGTCTCAATAAGTTGAGGTATGAATTCTATAGCCTTCTGAAAACCTCATTAGTCACATCGTTGACAGTGCACTCATACAACTGGAAACAGCGCAGTAAATAGCAGTTTGTTTTTTTGTTTGCTGTTTCCAGTTGTGTCACGAAGATGAACCAACTCGCCTGTATCGCCACTTCGGTGCACTTATAATTTATACATGAAAAAAAAAACACCCACTGAGTGTTTAATCATAGAAAACTTTTTTTATTTCGGCAATGAGAATGTTTTGATAGTTAGTAGAGCTTGAAATGTGTCTCACGCTGATGAAATGCTTACATGGTGCTTGATTTTTATTCGATCCGCCTTTTTTTTGTTAAAAGGAGGGGGGGGAAGGGGGGTGAGGATTGGACGAGTGCCATCTATTCATCAGGCTCGGCGGACATTACCGGATGTCTCAAATAGCGGCCAGGCTCTTTAAATCGACCGTAAAAATCGGTTTCTTAACCTATCGCGCTACGACTTTGTGCAGCGTTGCCCACAGTTGGTGCATTTTTTTTGTAAAATTTGCAAAGAGCGATTTTACCTGAGGAAAAAGTAAAGAAGGGAAAAAGGCTTAACTTTTATGGAAACGCAGCGAAGCCACCGGTCTTCAAACAATAGGGCGCCCAATTGTTTGAAGACCGGTGGCTTCACTGCCTTTCCATAGGAGTTAAACCTTTCCCCTTCTTTACTTTTTCTCAGGTAAGTTCGCTCTTTGCAATCTTTATAGAGAAAAATACACCACCTGTGGGCAACCCTGCACAAAGTCGTAGCACGATGGGTTAAGAAACCGATTTTTACGGTCAATTTAAATATCCTGGCTGTTATTTGAGACACCGGGTAGATGAGGAAATAACCGTCATGCTAATTTGGCTTCTTAACTAAAATCTTTTAATTAACTTTTTAATTGTCGGCTTTAGAAGTCATGTTGCAAGTGCGGTATTGACGGCTGGTACTATTAGATGCCAGACCAGTTAAAATAATTTGGGAAATGTAATATTTTTTCTAGATATTGTTTGATCAATTTTAACGTTTTTAGTGAGATTAAAAAAAATGCGCGCAAGTAGAGCGCCGCAAGCCCTGCTCACAATGACGCTCAGAAGAGTGACGTAGTCGTTTCAGTCATGCACCCACCAAGTACATGCCGCCGAAATGGCGACGACATTGTTGTAACGACTTCGTCACTCTTCCAAGCGTCATTGTGGGCAGCTTGAGCATAACCTTATATAGAAACTAAAGACTGCGCGCTTCGATTTGTTTCGTCTGCTATACGTCATTAATTCCAGGACAAGCGTGGAGAGCCAGCAGAGGGTCTTCACCACCGAGCTCTAGTGACGATGCTGACGATGCACTCCGAATGGCCCCGTCACCCGTGTAAATACCTTTTTTGTTTTACAGTGTCAGCTGTATTGGACTTTCTGTACTGGACGAGCCTCGTGCAGGAACCGTAACCGAAACCGACAACCGTTTAGAAACAAATTTTTTGCAGTAACCGTAACTGGAACGAAACTGATATTTGAAATTTATGAAACCGTAACCGTAACCGTAAATAATTTACCGCTAACTTATATTAACTGAAAAATAAAGATATTAGCTTCTCTTCAGAATTACCTCGAGGACGGATCTTGCAATGTCGTGGCCATTTGACAGAGTTTGCCGTCCGCGAGTGGTTCATCTGTAATGCATTTCCGTTCAATCGAAATTTAGGATTAAGAATACTTAGTTGGAATCAGTAGTCGAGCTTATAATGAAAAGTTTCTATTGGAGAAAGTTCGACTAGGGTTCGACTGTTATGCACTTGCGCGACGGGCTGGCTCATTTGGCTTTGAATTGGATGGTGATGATTAAATGATCAGTCAAACATTCTACTTTTAGTAAGGGCAGCACTGTTTGGTTGTTTTGTTAATATAGCATTTATAAATAATGTCATTAACTGACTGTAACTGTTTATAAAATAAAACAACCCATTCGGTAAAATAAGTTTCTTCAAATGTAGCGAACAAGTGTTGTAGCTAGAACCGTGTGCAACTTTGACCAATTATGAGTACCAGTGGCGTAGCCGAAATTATTTTTGGGGAGGGGGCTGGGAGGGGGGGGAGGTAGGGATTTTTATGACCGAGGAGGGAGGAGGAGGAGGAGGGGGGAGGGGGGAGGGAGGAGGGAAGGGGAGGGGGAGGGAGGGAGGGAGGGAGGGAGGAGGGAGGGGTTGTCCTACCTTCACGTCTGGTAGTACCCCGGCTGGCTGGAACAAACTATTTGTCTTCCTTTACTAACAGAAAAAGAAAGTGATATTCACATGGAAGACACGCCGCGCATCACGTCACCTGAGGGATAGTAATTGCTGGAGAAGGAAACAGGGGGGACAAAGGACAAACACAAATCTCCAAGCAAAGCTAAATGACTGGTGCGCGTTGAAAAAATCCGCCTGGTCCTGGTATCGAACCAGGGATCTCATCATTTCCAGTGGAGTGCTCTACCGACTGAGCTAACCAGGAATTAGACGTCACTTGAGCGAACAGGTTTTATCAGATGCCACCAGTCTAACACCAACGAGGGTGAACTTTAGCATTTTAAGGTTAGGATGTTAAAGCAATTAATGCTTAGTTGCAGGCGAGCTGGAGAGAATAAATTTTCGTTTATCGTGTTCAGCTCGCCTGCAACTTTGCATTAATTGCATTAACGCGTCACCTGCTACCAGGCGTCAGCTTACACAGTGACGATTGATGGTACGTTATCATGTCAAGTCACGTTGCACAGTGACGCCACGCGACTTAATGACGTCAGGTGACACCGTGAGTCACGTGACGTCGCGACGTCACGTGACGTTTGAATGTCACGTGACACCGTGACGGCACGTAGAAACATAAGCGTGCGACTGCTGATAATAGAAACAATAAAAAATAAAGCGTTTTCGCAAATTATGCCAGAAAGCTTTCGGGCGATAAAACGAATAAAGCTTGGTGGGTATTAAGTCGACGAGACCCACGGGTGTGAAATTAGGTGGAGCTACACGCTTGATACTTGAGAGCGCGATTTTGGAAGTGTTTTTCAGTGACCACAAGGCGGTGTTAGTTCGTGTACGATAACATTGCATAAAACGTTCAAGCAGCCACATCAACGACAGGGAACGGCTTATGCATACGCATGCAGTTTCGTCGTTCCCTGGGTATCAAACTTGGGCGCGCGATTTTCGAAGTGTTCTTCAATTACCAAGAGGCAGTCCCAGTTTGTGTGCCATAAAATTGTTTAGCAGGTTCACAAAATGCTCTCTACTTAATGCACCCTCATTGGTTCCAAAATGGTATGGAATTTTCGTCCGGTGTGTTACTCGGTTTAATACGAAACGCCTGTGCGAACTCTATGGTGCGTGCTCGCACCTTTACCGTTGATTCCGTCCATCTGCTCCGAAATGACACATTAGCAGCACCGACGTCACATCTCAGTTGTTGCAGTGTTGCACCTTAAGGATAGCGTGAGTTTTCACCAATTTTTGTTTCCCCTTTATGTGCTCTAGTTGCTATATATGCCCAGAACATTTTATTGCTGAATTTAAACTCAAATGATTACGACATTGAGATAATCTATGTCGACATCACCGACTGTTATTTAGCAGCTCTGACGTCCAAGGCCGCTCTTCTGACCACGTAGCTGAACATTGCGCCTCTTCAACTATGAAGGCACTCAAATGTGAATACTGCAGCGAACATTTGGTTTTTGAGGAAGACACTTTCTTACGATGCGGGGGTTCATCATCTGACATATATTGGAGTCTAGATTGAGGAGAAATACGCCTTCCAACGCAAGTGTTGTGGTGATGCACACTGAAGTAGTCGTGAAGAAGCTTATTTCACCCCAGTACGTTGCTCAGTTCTTGCGGTTGCGTGATCAACGAAACGTGGTCCGTGCCCTGACACTAACTCCGCTGCCAGATTTCGAAGAGTTGGACCCTTGCGCAAGCAACGGCACACCTCAAGCAATGCATAAATTCATCCTCACCTCGCGTCGAGTAACATTCTTCACCACAATGTGTGCAAGGAGAAAACTGTGATTTAGTACAGGATGCCTGCTCCGGTCAAAAATTGGACGCTGTCTGTATTAAAAAAAGTTAACTTCTCTTGAAAAAAAATTGCAAAGAAGCCACGACATCTCTGTACCTAGCCGCTGGGTAACGGCCTCATTGGACGATCCATGCATTTCTTTTTCACGCTAATTTATTACATGATGGCCTTCTGACGCGTATAGTCGATCAGTCACATTTCGTGTACTCATTTGCTTGTTTCACTTTCTTAAGACTCACCTTTTAAAATGAAACAAATGACCCCTTTACAAGTAGCGCAACGTCGCTTATTTTCGTACATTTTCTTAAATATAAAAGTTCCCGACCAACCTGTGATGGGAGGTTGAGATCATTTTATCTTTCAGGGAACCACCTGGAAGGCTCTAGGCATAAAATACTATTTCCCACATTGTCTAGTTGTGTGGTAACTTGTAAACATGAACATATACAAAATATGTTTCAAAATAAAATATATGTGATAGCAGACCAGCGCTTCTTTGTTATATAAAGGAGGTCAAGCTGAATAATTGTGAAAATGACATAGTTGCTACAATTTATGAGTTTTTAGGTCGTTGTACCTGAATATACAAAGCCTAGGAGTCAAAAGTTGTTATATGGACTTTATATGATAAAATATGAAATTCCATTAATTACGTTGTCGTCATGCACGGGTAAGTAGTATTCGTACATTATTTCAATTCGAAGCTATAGGCCACCATGCTAGCGCGTTGCCACAGCAAAGTTTAGCGCACAGCCGACTGTCGATTTTCTTCTCGCTAACATAGCTATGTTCACGTCACGAAACGGACGCGCAGGGTTTGGTTTCTAGAAGGTGTTGGCTTGAAGCACGGCTGGAAGCGCTCTTCCTGCGCGCAATTTTTAAATCGGACTAAGAAACGTGAAAATGGACCAAAATGAATATCTGAAAAGGTATTACATTTTCGCAATTTTTCTAAACTAACTAAACTACAATTGTAACAGGACCCTAAGCTTAATAAATTAAAAAGTTAATTCACAAATTTGAGAATATTAGCCAACTTACCGTGAAGATAACCCGCTCATCTAATGTTCCCCGAGCCTGAAAAACACATGAAAGACAGCACTGGTCGAACTCTCACCCCCTTTTTTTAGTCCGTTCGAATTAAGATCCGGCTTGAACTCAGATTTTGTGGACTTAGTCGTCTTTCGCATTATAATACACGGTACATCGCGTCAGCTATTGTAGGCTAGAAGTATCGGAGGGTACCGCTTTGAACCGCGTGCCCTATCACGTCGAGATGATTTAAATAAATGATTAAGTCCTCGTTGCTGAATTTCTCTCACCTCTTTGCGTGAAAAAGCGCCCCTAAACTAAGATTACGGTTGGGAGTACGTGCCCACCGGACCTATCACCCGCCTCCCTTTTATCACCGACCCCGGCTCTCTGCGCGTGAGATATACCCTACCGAAAAGAACAAAAAACAACAACACAAAAACAGTTTAACTTTTTGCTAACTCGATTATGGAACAGGAAATCTAACTGGATTCCTTGCTGGAAGCCTGAAATTCAGTTTGCAGACAACTGGATTTCAGGCTTTCAGCAAGAAATATCCAGTTGGATTTCGTGTTCCCTAATTCAGATAGCGAAAAGTTATACTGTTTTTTTCTTTTTCGGTGGGGTGTTTGGGGTCGTAATCACGTGTCAGAAAGAGACCAAAAAACAAAGTATAACTTTTCGCTATCTGAATTACGGAACAGGAAATCTATCTGGATTCTATCTAGATTTCGGTGTTTTTTTAGAAATGATTCCTTTGTCTGTAATCTGGATTTCATGTTTCCAGAAACCATTCCAGTTAGATTTCGAGTTCCATAATCCAGACAGTAAAAAGTTGTACTGGGTTTTTCGGTAGGGAAGCAGTAGGGTAAAGTTGTACTGGGTTTTTCGGTAGGGAGGCTGGTCCGCGAGGACATAGTTCCCACCAGTCTCACTTTAGGGGTGAACGGAGTATTGTTCAGACAGCAAAGAAATGATGAACACCTTGGACGAAAATGTTGGGTGAAACTGTGATATCCATCAATTGCAATACAGCCCTCACGGGTTTAGTTTTCCAGCCGTATATCGCAAGGCAATGTAGCGTTGGGCATGTTTTGAGCCATGAACGGGGAGCGCTCGTTGTATTAGGCAAGAGAATCAACTTGATGCAACCTGTTGTTTCGTGCTTGTAACTAAATCAAAAACTTTTTTTTTCTTTTTTGCGGCGAGCAGGCGACGTATTTTGTTGTCTGCTCGCGGCGCCTATCGGGATATGGCGCCTCCAGTTAATGGCGTCGCTGACTCGGTCGTCTGCATACGCGCGCGACGTTGACTTTGGCAAGTTTCTTGCTTTCATTTTTACCAGGAGGAAACTACGCCTTGCAATTTCACACGCTAAAACTGACCTGCTCAGTGCACATTTGGTGAAATTTGGAGGTTTCTATGTGCAGGCGCCGACTTTTCTGGCTCGTCTTTGTCAGATCCGCTTCTGCCACCCTACACACTATATACTCATTCAGTGCGTAGTACATTAAAACGAGCCATAAAATTTAATATTATCGGTATATTATTCAGCCTCAGAGCTACTACTAATACAAGTAAACGAGGCAACTAGGAGTAACATAAAGCGAGGCACACGTCGCAGTACTCCCCTGGAGACTAATGTTGCTCCCCTTAATATCACCCACAAGTCGTAGCACTTTAGGATCTGGCGACCGGCACAATTAAAAGCTTTTTCTCTATATATACATATATTGTGTCAAGAACGTATATAAAATGCACTATTTATTGGCTCTGGGGCCCAGCCGCCGTCGCTGCTTTTTAACTCCCATTAGCCAAGGCCGACTCCCAATGACGCGCATCCCTACCTCAGAAGGAAAGGTGCGACGAAGAAAAGAAAAAAAAGAAGAAGGAAAGAAAACAAAGCACGTTTTTTTGGAGAAGCAAGAGCGAGAAGGCAAAGGAACCATTCATCACGGCCTGTTTAGCTGATAATTACACCGCGCGGAGGCGCGCCTTTCTCACCTGCCGGACCGGGAAAGTTCAAGCGCTCTGCCGGGAGGAGCGTGCATACATCCTCACCCCACAAAGCTGGAAAACACTGAAAAACAAAAGTCATTTATACTTAGCACCTTTTAAGCCAGTGCACTTGCCGAACGAGCGTGCCGAAGCGTCGAATGCATTCAGGGAAGTTTACAAAACAGAGCGTAGGCCCGGAGCTGTTTGTAGTCAAATGACAATGGCCATTTTATCGTACACTCTCGAAAAAAAAGGGTAGTACTTTTTCCGTTAAAGGAGGAACTCGCGTGTCCCTTATATCGCTCTATCAAGGAGGAAATTTCCCCTCCTACAAAACGGGGAGGAAATTTGCTCCCCTAAGAAGAAAGGAAAGTTGCCACCTCTTTTCGCTGGTGGAGATAAAATTCATCACCTAAGAGGGAGGATAATTTCCACCTTTTTCTCTCGATGGAGGAAACTTTCTCCTTTCGTGTAATCAATGTAGCTCCACCAGATGCGCTCAAAACGAGAAAAAATAAATCGGAGGAGCGCTAATTTGTTTTTAAGTTCCCCCGACTTCCGCACGCTACATGGTAGATATATACACATCACTGAACACGCAGAATACACGGAACACAAACAGAACACACCCCCACACAACAGCAACAACGCAGCAACTCCGCACCCCCGCCTTTTTCTGCGTACGCCAAATTCGCACTATCTCTATTGGCGACGTGAGCGATCGAAAGCGTCGCTGTGGTCGGCCCACCACAATTGGCCGAATGCCGACTATGACGTCAGCAAAGGATATCAAATCGACGCAAATAAGAGGAATGTAAGAACTTCAATTTTGACGGTGTGGGCAGTGTTACTTTGAGAGCGCTATGATTTCAGGCTTTCACTATGCTCATTACAAATACCATTGAACTTGTTCTTCACAAGGTAATGACGTCACGAAAGGTAACCAAACGAGGGCGCCACCGAAACATCTCGTCGCTAATAGGGGGCATTCACTGGACGCCGTATTTGAGGTGAATGTTTAGAGAGCATGCTCAGAAGGAGCTTGCATTAATAGCCTGCTAAGACCGGCAATCTTGATGGTGTGGAATGCACGTTGCAAAAGAACTGTGGAAGCGGGCCGTCAGCACGCGCTCAGCAACCACGCACACGGATATGGCCGCCAGTGAATACTCCCCTATTGACCCCGTAAGTGATGACGTCACAACATGGCGTTTGGGTCCAAACAAACCGTTGCTAGGGACGTTGCTATGGACTAATGCATGGAGACTCCACATGAGGCTAGATTTTTGCTTACAAGTAAGTAAATAATTTTTTGTAAGCAACCTAACTTCTTGATATCTAATTATGAAGATGTTCTTGTCGTCTCAGTGTCATATTGCAACGATGAAAGCCATTTCTGAAGTCTTACACTCCGCTTTGCTTTGGTAGCAGACGACACGATAGATTTGCTGGCCTCTGTTGCAGCGGGCGTCTTCATTGAAATGCGTCGGTAAACAAGCGACAAAAACAAGTGGATTGCCGTGGCCGTAGAGGCCTCCGCAATGTGCGTTTTTTTTTCCTGTGAACAACCCAGCTTAGTTACGAGGGTGAAAATGCAGTAAAATCAAACCACGTCACGCAGATCAGTTACGACGACGACCTGAAGTGCATTACCGGCGTAGTGCAGGCCACCATGAGAAACAAATCGTACGCCGTCGAGGTAAGTCGTTTGTTATTATTATTTTATTATTGTGGTTGTCAGGTTATTAAAGAATTGCATGTCTATCGCGATTTCGCAGTATTTTGCTTTTTTTCCCCCTTGGTATACATCAAATTCCGTGGATGTGCTCTTTTGGTGAAGATCTTCATCGAACCCGCGATGCGAGTACAGTCTGTAATAGACTCACCTTATGTTTTTTATCCAGTTCTTTCGCGCTTTGGGGTCTTGCGGAAATCTGAAGAAACTGCAAGAATCTCTCTCCACGCGATGGTTACAACCAGGTATACGAAGCACCCTCGCATAGCGCGAGTCCGCAAACAAAATTTGGGATCTCAACCGTTCGCCTGAAGTGCTTTTCTCGCGGGTGCAATGCGATCTTTTAGCAGACTATCATCTCGATCGACGCCCGGACTTTCGATAAACCATATTTTGCATCGCACCCCACTATGAAATCTTAAGAGTGTATGAAACTCATTATATTTCAAACAAATGCGATGTCAGAATATCGTCTTTATTCACACGATGCAAACGACGGCCCCACTTGGCCGGCCGGCGTGCGGCAGACGGCATACTTCTTGCATTCGTCGTCTGCTGCAGGCATCTTGAGGACCGGAAGTTGCAGTCGTAAATATTTCAGAAACGAGCGATTACCGGCACACTTCTGTCGAAACATATATGACATTCAAGCTTTCTATATCTGTGATTTTTAGAAGTTTAAATCCTACTCCTGATTTTTGAATGGTCGGGTTTTCGTAGCGAAACCGAGCCACATGTATTCGTCCATAACAACGACCCTAGCGACGGTTTGTTTGGACCCCATGACGCACACTACGCATCATTGGCGGCGTGTACGAACTATAGGGGGTGCTTTCCAGCTATCATCATCATCGTTTTGTGACGTAAGCAGTAGGATTGGTGGGTGCCTCTTCCTAGGTCGGCCGCGCTACGCTTCGGTGCTCGAGTGCTTGCGATCGTTTCTTTCGAAGTTTTCTAGACGCGACAAAGGTTGTTTCACGCGTTGTCGAAGCGCCGAGATGGTGGTGTACTGCTCGGTACCGCAGTGCAACACCTACCACGGTGAGACGGGCACAAGTTTTTATTATTATCCGCGCGACAGGAAAGTCAGAAAGGAGTGGCTCATCAAGTTGAAAATGGGCAAGTCGAACTCGAAAAGCTCCCGCGTATGTAGTAAGCACTTCGATGAAAGTGACTTCGTGTACCCTGTGTGCCACAAGGTGTTCGGTGAGTGATATTCTATCATTAGTTTCGAGTTCACTTCTTTCCGTGCTTTGCAAACGAGTAAACAAATGCATTCCCTCAACAGGCTGGAAGAGGCGGTGGCTGGCTCCTGGAGCCGTTCCAAGTAAATGCTTGCCTATCCGCCCGTTTGACGCGAAACGAGCGAAACCAATTCCGCGATCGAGACCTGGAAGAGCGAGTAAGTCATTGATAATCAGTGCTGGATTAAGGGGGGGGGAGGGGCGGGCCGGGTTGGGCCGGGCCCGTGCGGGTGGGCGGGGGTGGGGGGCGGCCCATTGCTTCTAATATGACAATAAAAAAAAAAAATCTTGTGCGCCCCTTTTTTTTTCCTTTTCCCTCCTTTAGCCCAGGGCCCCCATATTCTTTAATCCGGCCGCCCTGCTGATATTTAATCGTTTCGAAGCTGTCGTACACCTGCTACGAATTATTCTGGTCATTCTTTTTGCGGACCCAAATGTTTTAAGCAAGAAGTGTGGTATGCTTTTCAGCAAGAGCTTTTAAGTTTATAATCTATCTTCGTCTAAATATTTATAAAGGTAAACCATTTGCTAATTTGTCGGGCCATGTCCGGCAGTTAATCAAGTTATGTGAATCTGCCGGACATAACACTTCTTAACCTTCGTGTACAGTATGGAGAACCACTTTTTAAGCTGTGTGTCACCTGAATGGCAGCGCAGGCTAGCAGCAGAATCTTATCTCTGTCGCGTAATTTCTCGAGGTTCGTCAGTTCGACAGTAAATTAATTGCCTCAGTGTGCACCCTCGACAAAGCGCGATGGTGGAGTATGCCCGAGTCCTAACACACAATCCCTTTACATGCGATTTCCAGCCAGTAGAGGTCCTACTACAAGTGTTGCTGCAACAGGGGTGGCTCCGGATACAAGTGCCGACATGACCGAGCGAGCGACAATCACAGGTGTGTTGAATACTGCAGTTGTCTTTCTGCATCAGTGTCGCTGAACGGAGCCAAATACCTACTAAGTGGTTAGTCATATTACTGTAGTGTAGTCTATGCCATAGCATGTCTAGCTTTGAGGCAGCTACGCTTGGGGGAAGGGGGGGGGGGGGCTACGATTTGTGAATCATGTCACTTAATATGCCTCCGACGTACAAATGCTCAAAACCTATACTCGGCTTCAGCAAGAACCTACAATGGAAGCTGCAAGTGCAAGCTCCGTGCTTGCACTTGTGTTTGGCTGCACTCTCACGCAGCAGAAACAAATGCCAAAACTTTGAGCTTCACTATCGAAGCACATGCCAAGGCAACTAATTTGCATTTTTTATCTGTGTTGTACTTGTGTTCCTAAAAACATAGATAAGGCACTGATTCTCCATTTAATTTCAACGAGCAGTTTCATTCGCTGCAGATTGCCAGAGTCCTGGAGCTGAATGCGAAGCTGATGCCGACCCTGCCACAGTTGCAGCCGCTTCCGAACTGGCCCACTTTACCAGTGCTGGTATGAATAGCGCAGCAACCATCATGGGTGTGTTTCATTTGCCTTCACATTTGTACGTAGTCATTGGCCTGGTACACGGCACATGCTCCTCTGCAGCATTCTAACCATGGTGCAAGAAGAACCCATTTAGGTGATGACACTATCCGCATTCCTGTGGAAGGAGTGCGTCCGCAAATGCTTTGCACCGAGATGTGGAGAGGGCTGCTTGTTACCGAGCATGCGCGAGCCACCGTTTTTGGGTGCCATCTAACTACGTCAGAAACAAGTGGCAGGCACGCACCAATCTCGGCCGCTAATCGGTTCTGTGCGCCTTGGCACCTTTCTTGAGCGCTGAAAGATGGCTCCCTAATATGGAGGGCAAGCTTATACAGCGCATGCCCAGCGGCGAACACAATCTGGACGGCCACCTAAATGGGTTCTTCTTACACCGCAATTGTAACTCAACAGGGTCAGAAGATATAACACTGTTATCATTGTCTGTGCTTGTATTGCCACACGCGTTGAAGCAAGCGAGCGCGTAGCCTAGTGGTTATTGTGCTCGGCCTCCACGAAGGAGGCCGAGGTTCATACCCGGGCAGCGGACACACATTTTTTTTTGCGTTCTTGTAAATTCGAGAACCTTCCCTCGTGTTCATAATCAGAATGTTCTACGCACCAAACTTTCCACGCCGATTGCTCGAAGGCTAGACATGTATAAGAAGGGCTCTGTGTGACGAGCTGGAGTCAGTCTCGCCCAAGCGCTCGAGACTGCTGCTACGCCGACGCCTGCGGCGCTATTTATTATTTTGTTTTGGCACAAGTTCGCCTTATTAAACATTCAGTTTCTTTCTTTCTTGTTTGCCTCTTCACCAGTCGTTCGTGACAGTATTAACGAAATATCTACTCACACATGCTATCCTCTCATTTCAAGATCTGTCCATGGCTAACAGCTGCAGAGATGACTTCAGCAACAAAGGTAATAGGCACCATGTACTTTTTCCAATCTAAACTATACTTTGTATGCTTGGTGATGGCATGTGCATTTATTCTGTTTGATTGAAAGTGGTAGCATAGGCTGACCTGAAGGGCATTAAATGTAGAGAATTACATGCACCAGATATTCAAGATTGTGTAAAAATGCAATATTGCTTCTACTTGCGCTATTTGTTCATGTGGAAAGGTAGATGAAGTAGACAGTATGTTGCAGCTTCCCCATTTCTTACTTGACAATGGCAGGGAAAAGCAGGAACTTTTGTGAATTGTGCAGGCTTCTGCATTATCGTAATGAGCATATTCACAATTGCCAACGTAAACAATTTCAGATGTTGAAGAGGAGCTGTGTCACCTCAAGCAACACATCGGTGTCCAAGTGAACACATGGACTGAGGGGAAGAGACAACCAATTACCATCTCGACTGTTAAGGACGAACAGGCACTGCTAGTGCTAACGGGCATCTCAAGCTTGGAGCTGTTCTATAACATTGCAGATTTGTTCACCGACGCTCGGATGAAACAGTCAAAGAGGAGCTTCTCACTTAGCAATGAGGATGTCATCCTGCTCGTCTTCACAAAGCTTTACCACAATGTGTCTTTTTCTCTGCTGGCCGTCCTGTTTGACGTACACCGCACTACGGCGTCTAGTATCTTTAAGGAGGCAGTTGTACTGCTAGCATCTGTACTAGGGCATGCAATCTACTGGCCTGACAAGGACCACGTCACTGCATGCCTCACGAAGCACTTTGATAAATACCGCATGACGAGGGTGGTCTTGGACTGCACAGAGATATCAATTGAGCGACCGAAAGACCTGCCATCACAGATCTTAACATACAGTATCTACAAAAAAACCTATACTGCTAAGATTTTGATTTGCACAACCCCTGGAGGCCTCATTAGCTATGTGAGCCGTGCGTACGGAGGAAGGACCTCCGACACACACATAACCCGGGAAAGTGGAGTTCTGACAAAATGTGAGCCCCACATTGACAAGGTCATGGTAGATAGGGGCTTCTTAATTGAAGACTTGTGCTATGAGCATGGGCTCGAGATGATCCGGCCACCTTTTCTTGGCCAGAAGAAGCAGCTGTCGCCTGGTGATGCGAAAAGAAATGCCAGCATTGCGAGTGCCAGAGTTCACGTAGAAAGAAGCATTCAGCGCATAAAACGCTTCAAGATCCTGCAGCAGCAGTTTCCACTTGATCTCCTTGCATACCTTGACAGCATTGTCACTACGCTTGCAGGAATTGTAAATATCTCGAAAGCCACTGTTTGCAGACGACAAATATTTATTTCCGTGAAAGCTGAAGTTCCATACCAGCGACACATTTTCTTTTACTTTTAGCTTCTCAGTAACTTTTGCTCGTGGTACAGTGGTAACAGTGAAGTTTGGCGTCATGTTCTACGAGCTCTTTTTGTACATGTTCAGTGCCCAAGGCTCTAGTCATAGATACTGAATTCCAAATCGGAGAAGACAGGTGTAATCACTGATCCCATGATGTAGGCACGAAGCTTTCACTGATTGTGGGATTAAGGAACAATCGATTATGCTTGTACCAGTGGGAAATGAGTGACATATGATCTTGTATCGTAACATAGTCTAAAAGAACAGAAGACACTTAAACAACTGGACATCATAAGTGAAGATGAGCAGCTGAGCGTAAGAGGACCAAGGATTGATCACCTGGTCCTGTTAGTGGGCGACAAGTCTAACAGCGCAAGTGAACCAGGTACATAAATCTAGACATGTACCATAAAAATAATTTGCACAACAGCATTATTTAAGTCATTGTAAAACACCTTTGACATATCAAAATAGTTTTCATTTACTTGTCCTCCACTCATAACATATAACCCACAGCAGTCTAAAACGTTTTAAAGAAACAAAAAAGGCATCTGGGTGTACACAATTTAGAAGAAAACACTAAGAAAATTCATGAAACAGGGAAGCGGGATGACTGTTAATAATAGTAGGTGCATCACAACTTTTTAAGATTAAGACAACTTCTTTTCCAGTTGCGACTGTTGCGATTGCGTGCACAAATGACATGCAAGGTTCCAAAACGGTGGAAAGACGCCCAAAGTTAATGTCTTCATTGAGTGGCCACATACTGTACAAAACCAGTGGGTGTAAAGAGCACTGAAAACAATGACTGCAAAGAAGCATAAAACGAAGCAGTGCTTATGCTGATCCGAAATTCAAATGACAAAGCAAGGCAGGAGTGATAGGCGGGATGCTACACGCCCCAAAACATCGCTCATGCAGCGCTATCTCAAACAGATGGCCGTATTTTTGGAAAAGAAAGACACGACTGAATGAGGCCGACGAGACATCCCCTCTACCCTTCGCTTCGTCTCCTTGAGGAGGTGAACTGAAGCAAGGAGGAGAGAGGTGTGGCCGCTTGCTCTCATTCTCAACTGTTCTGGGAGAATCGCAATGTCACATTCCTCCTTCAATGGCACCCTTATTTTTCCAAAAATATGGCAACCTGTTCGAGATACTGCTGTACGAGTAATGTTTTGGGGCTTCTAGCATCCCGTTGGAACACTTCTTCAGCCTTGTAATTCCAAATTTTGGTTCAGCATCCCGTTTCACAGCGCTAAATTGGTAGTCGTGTAAAATCAGAGAGTTACACAAACACAGTGCATACTAGGCTAAACCGCAGTAATAAGGGGTATCATATACTCCTTAAAGAAGAAAACCGCCCTCTCAATTACATCTCTGAAGAATACTTCATCAAAATGCACAGAAAAAAGTATGTGCGTGTGCTCGTCTTGATAGACAAAGAAGTCTGTGCTTCGAATTTTAGCAATACCCATTTGCACTTGCACCTGGCAATAATACCTGCTTGTCTTCTTAAGCATATGATTATCACTGTTCTTTATCATCTCTCTGCTCTTGAAACCTTGCATGCCATCTGTGCACTTTACCTCAATCAATCGACGTTCACAACAGTCGCAAGTGACAATCCCGTCAGGACTTGCCCCAACACATGGCTCTGACTCCATTATCAGAAGCCCGCTGTCTTGGATCGTGAGGTTGGCATGCGTTGACTCCTGCAAGTACTTCCTCTTGGCAGTGCTTTCGTCTTGCGACCCTCTTGCCATTGCAGCTGACTGAAAGGTCTACTCTCGCATGAGGACCTTGAACAAGGGACGCAAATCATGGGGGCCCATTTTTGTCCTCAAGGTCTTCACCCTCGTGTAGACACTGTAGGCCACAGATGCACTAATCAGACCAGTTCTGTATTCCATCCATAGCGGCGACTCTGCTGGTTGGATGGTAAGTGTGGCGATCTTTTCCACGAACAGCCTTTGAAAACATATCTTGGAGGGCTTCGTAGAAGCTGTCATCAGATGCTTGATCATCTCTGCTCATCATTCTTAATGCCTCGGTTAGTGTCGCTGGCCTCTGTGGTGATGATGGCGACTCCTCTGACTCGATGCATTGAAAAGCTACACGACAAAATCATGACACAACTTTATCCATCTGAGCTTCTCGCACAGATAGATCATTGTCAAGCAGTAGGATACATCCCACTTGAGAGAAGGTTCCATTCTCGGTCCCTATTTTGAGTATTTCAGCATAATTAATTTATATATATTTCAACAAGATTTATCGAGTCCACATGAAAGCAAATGCAGCACATAACAGTTTGTGGTTTTCACCAATGAGGCTTGACTACCGGTGAAAGGAAACAAGGAAGCTCGATTGCTGGTCCTTCAAATTAAAGCATATCTATGTGTGGCAGTAAATTCATTGCATACCTTGAGGGTCAACTTTTCCTAATATTAGGCTTTCCCACCTCCCATCCCTAATATAGATAAAGCACCTGAGCCTCTACTGGCATATGGTGGCGTACCTAGTAGCTACCACCAGCACCATAATTGAGGATCTTGGGTTAAAATTATTACTTTGCAATTTTTGAGCGCAATATTTAAGCTAAGCAAAGCAAAGGAAGTTTTCACATTCTGCATCAGGGAAAGAAGAAAAGTAGAATTGTGGCGTTCTCGTGAAGAAGCAAGGACCACGAGGATAGGAGATTCGGCGATGACTGAATAGGACGGGTGGGCTTGACTGTGACCTGGAGAAGCATCAGTGACTCTCGGCAACAAGCTGAAGAGCGACAAGGAACCTCCTGTACCTACCCATTCCCGGCGCTGGCCCGAACAGACACCGGGAGGAACCTCTGCACCCCCTACTCTTGGCAATGATCCGAGGTAACCCAAAGCATGACAAGGGTCTCTCCCCTCATACAGTGGCAAGGACGCACATCCATAAATATAGGTTAACTTCCGCTGAAACATATTCACTGAAGTGGTCGCCTGAACGATGGATGTGAGAGTTTACCCACATCTTGTAGATATGTAAATACTTGAGCGCTGACATGTCATATTTTATTAATATACATTTATTTACTCTTCCAACCACATGCATACTTTTCTTTCACTCTGGTGGTTGGCCAGAGTAAATGTATATTAATAAAATATGACATATCAGCGCTCAAGTATTTACATATCTACTAGACATTGGTAAACTCTCACATACATCGTCCAGATGACCACTTCAGCCAAGATGTTTCAGCCAAAGTTAATCTATGCTGCTGGATGTGCGTCCTTGTCACTTTGTGATGGGACCCTTGCCGTGGTTCAGGTTGCCTCGGGTTAATGCCGAGAATAGGTTGGTACAGAGGTTCCTCCCGGTGCCAGTTCGGGCCACTGCTGAGAATGGGTAGGTACAGGAGGTTTCTTGTCGCCCTTCGGGTTGTTGCCGAGAGTCACTGATGCTTCTCCGGGTCATAGCCAAGTCTACCCGTCCTATCGGTCATCGCCGAATCTCCTGTTCTCGTGCTTTTCGCTTCTTCGCAAGCACACCGCACTTCTTTTTTGTCTTTTTCCCTGACGCGGAACGTGACAAAGTACTTACCCATTATTCAGAATGATCCAAGTTAATCTACCCTGCAGACAACACTATAAGGAGCCCATATTGGTCATGTTTTTTGTTTTCCCAACAGATTCAAAATGTTTTCATAGAGTAGATCAGAACTGGCAATGATGCAACTGTTCCTTCAAGCTGTCAATCAGTATGTGGCAGCCGACAGGTGTTCTTTCAGCTAAAACTTAGACTGCAGTATATTTCCATAATATTTTTTTTATTATAGGTGATTGCTAAATGTTATGGGCACAATATTAACAATCAAAGTGATTTGTGGACTAACCGTGTACGGAAATCTCCCCGCGAGGAAATCCCCGTGTACGAGGATTTCCTCGCGGTGACGGTGAGCAGCAGAGCGATATGGGAGCCCCTGCAGCAGCTTGCCCAGGACGTCTCCCTCCAGACTTGCGTCACTCGCCGTCTTGATCTAGAATTTCGAATAAGCAAGCACATTAGCACTGGACTGGGTTTACTGCCAGGCAAGCACTGTCAAGTTTAGCTGGTGTTGCATGAATTTGCCAATATCTATACCTTGGCCCCATGAATGGAGTTTTTCTATCAACAGTAAATGGCACTAGCCACACACAAAAAAAATAACAGTTGTTCGTGACATATGAAGGAAAGCACGTAATTGCCAAATTCAGCAACCAGACTCACTATTGGCCAGCGATATGCGCCACAAGCCACTTGTGCTATTTCCAGTTGCAGCATCCATGGCAGGCACTTATCACGGCGGCCGCTGAAGTGGCACGCCTTGCCAGATTCGGAGGCAAGCACCATGTTGCAGAATAATAGAAGAACAGACGTGCCTGTAAGCAGTCGGGGAGGCATGCACTATATTGTAGTCGAAACCAGGCGAGCCACCGGCGGATGGCGCAAAGATGCGCCTCAATCTGCGGCTCGCATGTCCTGGGCAATTGTGCCTACATCACTTTCTTGCTGCCTCTTAGAATTACCATCCACTGTAGTATGCTGTATTCTTGCACATACATACCTTCTTGACGCAGGGAAGCTCAATGATTGGCCTGGGCGCATACTTGTCCTTCACACTCTGTTTTTGACTTTTCCCCCACTGCTGTGGCAGGTCGGTCGACGACAAGATTTCAAACACCTTTGTGGAATGGATGAACAGGAGCATGGCCACAATGTGTTTGCATTTGTAGCTCCTAAAAATGAAAACAGTGCTACTGTGAAGTAAAGCCTTTACAATGAATTTCTGAGATATACAGAATCGCCAAAAGCGCTCCTTTCAAAGCAATGAGATGACATCCCGCTTCCAATTTTACCATGTTTACATAGAAGCCTTAAAATGGTATGGTAAAAATTATGGCAGTGGCAGAAGTTAGTGGAAGGTATGGCTCCAACGCATTGATGTCTGCACCGCCTTCTCCTGGCATCATGGGTGAATGTAAACCTTTCCCGTATGTGTTTACTTACATAAATGCCAATCTTCTGGCTTGTCCCAAAAAAAAAAGGTTGTAGTCTGGCATTAAGTCACTGTTCACAGTGGCACCCATGAGGAACCATAAGCCGAGCATACTTGCCCTTTCTAGCTTTGTATGATCAACATAACATTAGACTGGTTTCCTCCAATATGTTCGTAATTCGCTTGCATCGAAGTATCGTTTTCATTTTAGCAAGCTCCACTGAATGTTCATGCAATGGGGAAGTTGTTGCAGCCCAAGCAATTGACTTTTGCCAGCTTTCAGAATGAAATACTCGCACGCTCTGCCTCAGCGGAGGAACCACCTCTCGAAATATTACCCCTGCGGGACGAGCATGCGAGGTGTGTTAGCGTACATTCTACAATGAAAGGGTCAGGAAAGGGAACTTCCGAAAGCAGGGAAGATCAATTAAGAGTTAACAACATGCG
>JAZHYW010057209.1:0-33634 GCA_037355805.1 Ixodes ricinus | reverse complement strand
ACGCACAATGCCCTCTCCCTCGTCATGGCAGGTCACAAAGTTCCCCATTCATTTCACGAACACTGGACGGACGAGCAGTCGCGCTCCTTCTGAAATTGAATACATCCTCTTAGCCGGGCCCTTTCAAGAAGGTCCGCGCTTCGGGGACTCGAGGCGCCGAGCCGATTAGTGGCGTCCCCAACTTCCCCTGCTTTCGTCCCGCGAAATACAGGCCCCAGGAGGGCTGAGCACCTCACACCCAGGGTCGGCCAAAAGTCAGCGGTCTTACACAGCTACGTTATTCATGCTGTATTGCAGGAAGTTGCAGCAGCGCTCCTAAGGCTTTTCCCTGCGGTACATGGAAGAGCGAGGCAGGAGTGGCGGAAGGGTCTCGGGTCTGTTCTATTCAGATGACAACGTGCTGGTGACGGACTGCCAACAGGACCTACAGGCCCTCGTGTTTGAGCGTAGGACAAGGGGGCAGCCCTGGGGCAGGGACTCCGCACCCAGAATCGGCACTGATGAGCTTTAGGGTGTGGAGTGGAGTTCAAGACTGACGACCGGACCATCCATGGTAACCTAAAGATGTGGGAGGAGCAATACAAGTATCTGGGGGATGCAACTACCTGTTAGAGCAAGAGGCCAAGCTCAAGCGCAAAGAGCAAGAGAAGCCGCGTAATCGCTTACGGCCGAGGCCGTCTAGGCCTACAAGCGGTACGAAGTGACTGGTGTAGTGTAGAAGATGGTCGCGGTGCCGGGGCTCGCGTTCGGAAATGGCGTTCTTAGTCATTCGTCACATAATCCGGGAATGCCTCGAAGTGCGGCAGAAAGAAGTGAGGCGGGCAGCTCTGGCAGCTAGCAGAGGAGGAGTACCGAAAGAGGCCGTGCATGACGGACATGGGGTGGGCCAGTTTCAATGCCAGGGAGGCCCGAGTGAATCTGGGTTTCGAGCGGGGCGTCAGCAGGACGAGGGAAGGGCGCTGGGCGAGACAGGTGTACAAATAGGTACACCTGAAGAGCGATATTCGACCTGATGGGGGCGTTGAACACTCCAGCTGTCTCTGAGCTACGGCGTGAGCGACCCACTCCTTCACGGCCGAAGAACAGCAAGGACAACGCGGAGGACACTTATACGGGCCAGGGGTGAACGAAAGGGAGACGCAGTGGTGGGCCGACACGGCGGCACGGAAGTTGTTAATGACTCTGGTACGCTAGAGAGAAGCAGGAGGTTCGAGAGGAGAGGACCTCCAGGATAACAGCAGGGGCCGTGCACTACAATTTGTCACCCGAAGCGGGATGTTGCGGACTCGGGTGCATCAAGCAAAATGCTCGAGACGGGGACGAGAGATGCACCAGGTGCACAGAAGGAGTTGCAGAAGACAACGGAACATGTCATACTCGGTGGCAGCACGGGCCTGCAGGTGGAAGTGGCGTGCGGCGGGAACATGGCTGTGGCGCTGGGTTTCCGGGACTGCGACGAGGACGAAGCCGAGCAGCGAGCCAAGAGAGGAGGACCACCGATCCCACCAGTTGAAGCAACAAAATGACGTCTGGAGTGCTGGTGGAATGCTAAGCAAAGCGGAGAAAATCAAGAAAAATAACACAAGTGGCTAGATCCTTTAGCCCTAGTTGAGATCTCCCGATACAAAGGGGTTAGCCTTGAATCCAAATCCAAACCTGTTTTCCAGTGGGTGTTTTTTTCATCAGAACATGCAACCGACAACAGTCCCCGGTGTCATCACCTGAAGCTGCCGCTGAAAAATGCGGTACTGAGTGTATTTCCCGCCGACCCCTACCTGTCGGCCCCGCGAGCACTGCCGGAATCTGTCGGCTGTTGCACCAATCATACGCCTTTCGGGATAGCAGATAGACGCCGTAGGAATGTATTTAAAAATCTTGATTTCTTGCTTTTTACCCAGGTAAGATTGTTTTAGTTAAAATCGCTTTCCCTTAATTCACTTTCTGCTGCCACCAGTGTGCAAACTCCCTAGCTGGATACGTCCAGAAACTGACCTATGCGGTCCCTTCCAGCAGCCATTTAATCCCGTTGATTCACCCTGTGTATTGTTGCGTATTTTAAGTGACCACATCAACTAATACTTCAACACTGTGTGCCTTCAACAGATCTGGAGCAGGGGAAGACGTCTTTGGATGTTGGTTCTGGTCCAACTGTCAACTTTGTGCTCTCGGCCTCGAGCCGATTACAAGGACATCGTGCTTAGCGATCTGGTGGAGGCCAACAGGATCGAGGCTCGAGAAAATGGCTGAGTGGAGAGAAAGCGCCGTCAACCTGCGAATTCTACGCCAAGCTGTAGTCGCTGCCTCGGAAGGATGTAGGTACGCAATCGCACGCATCGACGCACTGAATTGCTGAACCAAAACTATAGATCGCACATACCGGGTGATTCACAGGTGCGGCCAGGCTCTTTTAGATCGACCGCCAAATTCGGCTTCTGTAACCTATTGCGCTACGACTTTAGCGCAGCATTGCCTCGCAGATGCTGCATTTTTCTCTGTGAGATTTGCAGATTTGAGCGAACTTACCCGAGGAGAAGAAAAGTGGAAGAAAGAAAAAGGCTTAGCGCCTATGGAAAACGCGAGCGAGAGCCATCGGTCTTCAAACCATAGGTCGCCCCATTGTTTGAAGACCGGTGGCTTCGCTGAGTTTCCAGAGGAGCTAAGCCTTTTTCTTTCTTTACTTTTTCCTCCCGAAAGATAAGTTCGCTCTTTGCAAATTTTACAAGGAAAAATGCACCAGCTGTGGGCGGTGCTGCACAGAGTCGTAGCGCGACAGGACCAGAGAAAACCGGATTTTGTGGTCGATTTAAAGAGCTCTGGCCGCTCCGTGAATCGCCCAGTATAAATGCTCATTGTCTCCGATGGCTAATTTCTAATGCGCCGCAACGCAAAACAGTTCGGCTTCGGGTTTAAGAATGTGTACGATGCCGTGGGTCTAATCTGCGTCGACGTGCTTGGTTTGCAAACCGTTTTGACAGACTAAGAACGAGAACAACCTCGCGAAAAAGCAACCTCATCCCACTATGTTTTTAAATTTAAAAACAAAATTACAACGTACTAATACAAGAAGGAGATATACAATATCTGCCAATATGAAATTGCCAAGACCACACTACGGCCAAGACGCCGATAGTCTGCAAAAGATTAATTCTAATAGCTGAGAAAAATCCACTTTACCATATGCTCTTGTTGCTATTTTTTTGGCACGAAATGCGTTATAGGGATGGGTTTAATGGGAAAGGAGCCGCATTCCCACTGCGCATACATCCTACAAAAACGTCGCCGCAGGCATGATTATATATTATATCTGCGAACAAGCCTCGAGCACCTTCAAAGCATCTTTGCTTTATGCATGCTTCCAACATGTCTGTAGACAGTAGTTGTGTGACCGATGTGACCGTCATACAAGGAAGAAACTCGACTCAGTCAGTGTCGGCAGACTCTCTCGGATAATGCATTAGCAAAGTGGCCGCGGCTTCACACTCGACCGTTACACTCGACCGACACACAGGTCAAGGTTACGAAAGATATTTATTCATTTATTCAAGTTTCTTAAAGGCCCTCGTTGAGGGAATTATATAAGGGGGGGGGGCGTACATGACACGAGCATAAAACAGTAACAACATATGCGAATACATGGGTGCTGCAAAACAACGTGGCCAACGCCACGCCACGCTGTCACGTACCGCGACAGCGTGAAGTCACGTAAATCAGGACTCACGCGAGTTTCCGATGCCGCTTTGTCCTCGTGACGTCGTGGTGTCCACGCGACTATGTGGCGTCAAGAGGTCATGCGACTATGACATCATAAGGGCACGTGACGTAACTTACTTGACTTCACAGACGCAGCATGCGCCCACCTCATTCGCAACATATTCTGTGTATCAGCGACTTCTTCAGATATGACCGAGACATTCTTAAATCTTGAGCCCGCGTTTATTAAGAAATGCTTTGCGGTTCGCTTGACTGCCAGCGTCTTCTAAAACGTCGCCGCTCCTCTCCCCGGCTTCGCTGTCTTTTCCAGCGACGTCAAGAGCCGAGTGTGCGAACTCGCAGAACGCACTCGGTCCGTCGTCCGCAAGGTAGTTCCCTGCGACGTCATGAAGCCAGGAGTGCTTCCTGGAGGAGCACCGCCAGTCCTTCGACGCCGTGCTGTGATGCAATTGCCTGGAGGCGGCGGCGCAAGACCACGCGTCCTATCGTCGGCTGGTGTGCAACGTGGTGGGTCTAGTGAAGCCTGGCGGTCTACTTATCCTGGCCGGAGTGGGAGGCTTGGTGATGTACCCTGTGGCAAACAAGGAATTCTCTATGGCAGACGTGACCGAAGAGGTCATCAAGGGAGGCACTGGCGGATGCCGCCTTAAAAGTAGAAGTATATCGCACTAGAAATGTACGACGGCGACAACAATGAGGCGCGCCGCAAGAGATTCGGGTTTGTGATTGCTGCTCGTAAAGCGTAACAGTTGAGGTGCCTGTTTGATTGCAGTTAAATACACATGTTTGTCTGTACCTTTAGTCTGGATTCAAGATAAATACCTCTTTACGTTCTGAAAAAAATTATCGGCCGATGTTCCTGTTTCGCTTGCAGTAATATTAGATTGAAGCTGCGTATTTACGGATCGCCGATCTAAACTATAAAAAAATGTCACCTCTGTATAAGCCTTCAAACCAGTTCTAAGTCGGCAAAGAGCGCCAGTTACGTCAGTCTCTCAACCATCTGTCGGCTCCACAAGCCAAGCCCACCGACCTCCGCGCCGCAGGTGGCGACAGCAGTGCAACGCCATTCACACTTTTTGGTCCAGTCACATGGCAAAATTTAATGCCAGTTACGTCGAAGGTCATTCTGATTACGAATTACAGTAATGTTGGTCACTGCCACACGCAATTTTTTAATGCCCGTAAATATCACAATACTGATCGTCTACTGCGATTTAAAAAAATGTCACGGCACGACTTGTCCGCAATGTGGTCGAGCGTGGGTGTAGGACAAAATGGTCCCGGTCAGAATGGCCCCGGTCAAAATGGTTTCTGATAGAATGGTCCCGGACAAAATGGTCCCGGACAAAAAGGTCCCAAGTGCCAACCCGGACAAAATGCTCCCAGGTTAGTTTATCAATACTTTGAGCGCTCTTAATAGGACAAAATTGTTTGGTACTTTTATTTTGACACACGTTCCAAGGATAATATCAACATATTCATTATAATCATTTGAAACAAATTTTAAATCCCTTTCTATCTATACCATGTAGCTCTATTTTCCAAAGGTTCTTGATTTCTACTGATGATATACTGCACGTGTGTAATTAATATCTTTCTATCGCCAGAACCTGTTTTCAAAAATAGCGCTATCGAGCTTCAAAGCAGATTATTCGGAATGAAAATCATTATCATACACGCTACTACAGGTTCCTGACGTGGTTTTTTTAAATGAACCCGCCGTACCACCGTGTTCTATTTTTCAGAAACAGCATCGCTCTGTCTGAACATTGTATATTAAAGAAATCTAAAATTGATTTTGCAATTATGAGCGTATTTATTACATACACCACTTAAGAGACAATTAGTCGACGCTGCTGAAGCGAAGGCCTAAAACGAAAATGTATTCATATGACCCACACCCTCAAAAAGTCGTTCAAGTGACGGAGCCCTTGCACGTACTGTGTGCACAGAGTTACAAACCAGCTGCTAATATCCATCAAGAGTAGAAAATTCAAAGAACCTGCAAACAGCAAATAAATAATGCCACGCTGGGACCATTTTGTCCGGGTTTGCAGTTGGGACCATTCTGTCCGGGACCATTTTGTCCGGGACCATTCTGATCCGAGACCATTTTGACCTTGACCATTTTGACCGGATCCCGTTGAGCGTGGCACAGACTCAGAGACACGTTACGCACTTTCATATGACACCATCACACCACACTTTGTAGTGTGGCGTGACTTGACGTTAACTGACAGTACAAAATAATGTCAAGCCACTGAAAACCTGTCGAAATATTTAGGCCTCACTACTCTCGCAATCAGAAAAATAAGATTTGACAGTACGTTATTTTTAGGAGCTTGTGGGCCACGTTCGAGGTCACACCCTTGACGAGGATTACGTAATGATTTCTTTCTCCACGTCTTTAGCTGTGAAAGTAGCGGAAACGCGCTTGCGAAATGATGACACGGTCCTATCACGCACATTGTTGGCAGTCGAGGACATTGCAATACTACTACGGTTTTGTCTTAGCCAGTCTTATTTTAAGTTCTGTGGACGAATTCATCAGCAGACTGAAGGTTGTCCAACGGGCAGTCTAGTGTCTGATACTATGGCGAATCTTGTCATCGGGCATGTGGAGGGCGCACGCTCTACAGCCGAATGCGCGCCCAGTGAAGTTTCATAGCGGTTACATGAATGACACTTTCGTGTTTTTAAACAAAGAACATGTTAACACTTTACTATGACTTTGAACAGCGTTGAATCATCAATCCAATTCACAAGTGAAGTGGAACATAGAGTTTCCAACTTCTCCATCGTGGTCACGTAGTTTATGGAATCCGTTTGCAATATGAGCTGCGAGGAGGTGAAGAAAGCGTTGATCGTCTGGAAGCGTCCCCGATATTCTTCCTGCTATCCTCCTTCCTATGCGAAAACGTAGCGCTTGCGCACTTGCCACCGATCGCCGCAGAAGGTGTCCGCCGTTAAATTAGAGAGGCTCTCCATGGTTTTTCTTCAATCTTGGCTCTCTATACTGCACCAACAAAGGTGGCGCTTTCACCCTGAAGAAACGGTTGTGGCGCGCAACTTCTCGGACGGCGGGCTCCATGGTTGAGCGGCGTTTGGGAACTTGCGATTCCTTAGGAAACTTTGTTTCACTGTTGACAAACGACGACAGTGAGCTGTAGCCTGTGCAAGCATGGTTCTGAAAACCTGCAGAGTGTAGTTTTGAGAACCATGCTTAGACAGGAGTACGCATCAGTGTTGTCGTTTGTAAACAGCTAAATGAAATTGCCTAAGGAACCAGAAGTTGCCAAACACCGCTCCCCTATTGTATTCGTCCGACAGGCATACAGTATACAGGAAGCGTTGCCGAGACACATTCCCTTCATTGCCTACGTTGCCGTTTCTTGTTTGCAGTATATAAATTCATGTATGATTGCTAGTATACGTATTCATTTTCTGCTTTATTTCAAGTCAATGTAATATTTTCGTGAATGTATGTCATAACTATTTCGCTTTGCAACTCAAAATTTTAAGTTATAACTTACTTTTCAGGTGCTAACTAATCCTATTATGTAACAAAGATTAATTAAATTCTTTGTTATAAAACACACTCTTCAAGTAAAAAGAAAAAGATCATGTCCCTACACATGATGAAGTGCTCCGTGTGATCAGTGTTGCGGCATTGCGAGAAATCCTCGTGCAAGGTGCCTTGTGACAAGTTAGTCTACCGGACGAGTTCACCTATGACCAGTTGGCCTGTGACGACTGGGCTTGTGACGAGTCTTCCTATAGACGATTTGCAATTTTCCCAAGCGCCCCGGCCCGCGCGCGAGGAATTGTGGGAGAGACTGTCCCTCGCCTGGCCGCTCTGCCTTGAGATCGCATTGCCTTGTCGCTTGCCTCCTCTTAATCCTCTGTTTTTCGATTCCATTACCTATTTTTATCTATTCCAGTGTATTTTTTATTGCTTCTAAGTGTTTCTATTCTCTTCTGCGCGCGATATTTCTTGTATATATATAGTATTTGTGTCTTTATTTCGCCTTTTTCGACGGGAGTGCCGACGGACAACACGCCGCTTCGCGCGTCGTTCCCCGGGTGAGTACTACCGTTGCTACCGATTCCTATCGCGCTGTTAGCTGTTCATTTTGGTTCATTTGACCCGCGTGCAGTCGAGAGGAGCCGTTTATGAACACCCGCGCACATGTCATAGGGGTAGGCAGAGCTCTGAATCAACAATCGCGACGCGAGAGCCGAGTGCGCTGTGATTTGGCCGCCCGCGCTCGCTCCGTTGACTCGCACTGTAGCGTATGCCTTCGAGTGCCGCTTAACTTGACCAAGATACAGCACGCCGCTTTGCCGTCGCGAATCATTTGTCCGAATGCCTGCGAAACCGTAACACCGTTCGGCATATCCAACGCTGCGGCGCCTGACAACTGCACGCAGCGGCGCGAGCCCTTAGCAAGCGCCGGCGGTTCAACGTCGCGGCTTGTATGCGCCTTTGGCATGCATTCATGATCAGTCTCCTCGGCGGTTGTCAGTTGCTGACATCTTGACTCGAGCATCAGCTGACATCTTGACTCGAGAAATAAAATTATCGAAGGAACTACGAGTTTCAAGATGACTGCCTGGGTGACAGCACATCTCTGCACTTGAAAAAGGGTGTTTGCAACTGACAACCGCTTAGCAGATAGATTAAGAAGGCATACCATAAGCGCATACAAGCCGCGACGTTGGGCCACCGGCGCTTGCGAAGGGCTCGCGCCGCTGCGCGCAGTTTGTCAGGCACCGCACGTTGGATATGACGAACGGTGTTACGGCTTCGCAGGCATTCGGACAAATGATTCGCGGCAACACATCTCTGCACTTGAAAAAGGGCGTTGGCAACTGACAACCGCTTAGCAGATAGATTACGAAGGCATGCCATAGGCGCATTCAAGCCGCGACATTGAGCCGTCGGCGTTTGCGAAGGGATCGCGCCGCAGCGCGCAGTTGTCAGGCGCCGCAGCGTTGCATATGCCTCAGCTTCGCAAACATTCGGACAAATGGTTCGCGGCGACAAAGCGGCGTGCTGTATCTTGGTCAAGTAAGCGGCACTCGAAGGCACACGCTACAGTGCGAGTCAACGGAGCGAGCGCGGGCGGCCAAATCACAGCGCACTCGGCTCTCGCGTCGCGATTGTTGATTCAGAGCTCTGCCTACCCCTATGACATGTGCGCGGGTGTTCATAAACGGCTCCTCTCGACTGCACGCGGGTCAAATGAACCAAAATGAACAGCTAACAGCGCGATAGGAATCGGTAGCAACGGTAGTACTCACCCGGGGAACGACGCGCGAAGCGGCGTGTTGTCCGTCGGCACTCCCGTCGAAAAAGGTGAAATAAAGACACATATACTATATACTATATATATATATATATATATATATATATATATATATATATATATATATATATATATATATATATATATATATATATATATATATATATATATATATATAATGGGGATGAGTGAAGATTGACAAGTGCAGCCGCTAGCAGTATTGTGAATGACGAAGTGGGAGAAGGTGATTATTGAATTTATTGTATTAAAGTTAGGGAAAAGGGAAAGAGAGCTGGCGAAAAATTGGGCCAGGAGCGGGGATTGAACCCGCAGCCTTTGCCTGTCCTGGGCGACGCCTTAACCGGTTAGACCATCCCGGCCACTGGTTTCGGCGGACTCAATTTCTGACCAGCTGTCTGTGTACTATTAGTTTCGAATTCGTTTAACTGGGTGGACGACAACTGTTGTTGATTTAAGGCCTGGCGGTAGTTCCGAATTGCGGCAGTGACGTGGTACGTCATCTCAGCTTTGCATCTGTCGGAAAGGGCCCGTCTTTCAAAGAGTTATCTAGGGAACCACTCCTCCCCATAGGGACAGGCTGCACCGTATATTTAATGGGGATGAGTGAAGATTGACAAGTGCAGCCGTAGTAGTATGGTGAACGAAGTGGGGTGAAGAGCCGGTTAATGAATTTATTGCATTAAACTTAGGGAAAGGAAGGGAAAGGCTGGCGACAAATTGCGCCGCGGAGCGGGGGATCGAACCCGCAAACCTTCGCCTGTCCGGGGCGACGCCTCTAACCGGTTAGGCCATCCTTGCCACTGGTTTCGGCGGATCGTATTTCTGACAGCTTCTGTGTACTATTAGTTTCGAATTCGCTTAACCTGGGTAGACGACAACCGTTGTTGATTTTGGAAGGCCCGCGCTAGTTCCGAATTGCGGCAGTGACGTGGCACGTCATCTCAGCTTTGCAAATGTCGGAAAGGGCCCGTCTTTCAAGATATCTAGGGAACCAAGTATTATTTTTATTACTTCAAGATGTTTCTATTCTCTTCTGCGAGATATTTCTGTACATATATATATATATATATATATATATATATATATATATATAAAGTATGCCAACAGAAGAATAGAAGTAATAAAAAATACACGGGAATCTCTAAAATTGAGTAATGGGATCGAAAAACAGAGGGTTAAGAAGAGGCAAGCGACAAGGCAATGCGGTCTCAAGGCAGAGCGGCCAGGCGAGGGACTATCTCTGCCACAATTCCTCGCGCGCGGGCCGGGGTGCTTGGGGGATTTCGCAAAAGGTCTATTGGGGTGACGGGCCGTAAACATTGCACTTTTCTTAAAGATGAAGAACACAAGCGGGACATAGCGAAAGCCACACATGCCACAAGCGCAAATACTGAACTACTTGACCATTGTTGGACACCGGGTCACAATTTTGACTGATAATGCGTCGACCTTGGCGCGTGAACGAAGCTGGAGATCACGAAGATACTTGGAGTCATGGTGCATCGCGAGTGATTCATCGGCTTGCAACTCCAACCGCGGTCCCCTTCCCGAAGTGTACGCGGGCCTGCTTACATAGGGCGTCTGGTTGTGGTATCTTCTCATTCCTACAAACTTGACATCGCTGGCGGTGTCTCCTGCATATGGGAGACGAAACGTCTGAAGGAACTGTTACATATGTTACGTAAAGCCGGTGTAGTTTCTTTCATCAGCACTGTCCTGTTTCTAAACAGCGCGCTGGTCCTAAAGAGTGCAGATTTATTTATTTATTTATTTATTATTATCCAGTACCCGCAGCGCCTTTCGGCATTACAGCGGGGGGTTACATACGCCAAACATTACTTGAATACACACAAGCAGGCTTCTTGTGAAGTACAGTTAGGTTAAATGACGGCAAGAGTACTTGTATACATGAAAGCACATCACAATGTCGCAACACACAGCAACACTCAATATCAACAACTAACGACAGGATAATTTATGTACATCAAAGCTGATCTCGAACCCGCGACACACATTGCATAACTCTTATCTTAACAACTTGACTGATTCCAGGGCAGAATAAAAGGCATCATTTGACAAGATTGATACTACGGCAGAAGGTAAGCGGTTCCATTGACAAATTGTTTTGGGGAAGAAAGCACTACTAAAAACTGCAGTCCTACACCTGTACTCGCGAACCTTATGAACGTGATCCACTCGGGCGGATTGATAATGTGGTGAAAAAAGATAAGTGTCACGTGGAATTCCGGTTTGGGAATGGTATATACTGTGAAAAAACTTCAAGCGAAGCTTTGCTCTACGGTGTTCAAGTGTATCCCACTGTAGAGTCTGTTTAGCACGTGACACACTAAAATCTCTATCTTTAACTGACCTGCCCAATACATAGCGGGCCGCAAAGTTTTGCACCCTTTCTAGTTTATCTCTATCAGTGATAGTCGGCGGGTCCCACACAGTGCAGGCATATTCTAAGATAGATAACACATTTGTTTTATACAACAACTCCCGGGTGACTTGAGGAAAATTTCGCGTATTTCTGCGAAGAAAACCCAAAGATTTTGAAGCCTTTGCCACAGTATAATCGACATGTCGACTCCAATGTAATGAAGATGTAAAGAAAACGCCTAAATACTTAAACTCAGAAACTGTTTTTAGATTAATATTGTCTATTTCATAACGGAATTCGCTCAATGTTTTTCTCCTGGAAAATGTCATGCACACGGTTTTATCCAAATTAAGTTTCATCCGCCATTTATCACACCAAGTTTGTATTGCATTTAAGTCTTTTTGAAGGATGAGACTATCAGATTTACAATTAACTTTTCTATACAAAACGCAATCGTCTGCAAACATTCGCATACATGATGTAACAGACGCCGAGATATCATTGATGTAAAGTAAGAAGAGTAAAGGTCCCAAAACCGACCCTTGCGGAACTCCGGATGTTACATCGGAAATACCCGATTTCGTGCCATCTACTACCACGTACTGACATCTTGCACGTAGGTATTCGGAAACCCAGGAGATTACACGAGGGTTGATATTATAACGCCACAATTTGTCTACTAATAACGCGTGAGGTACCACATCAAATGCTTTTTTGAAATCCAAGAAAATACAGTCGACTGCTGAACGGCTATCCAGCGCTTCAGCTATATCATGAGAAAATTCCGTTAATTGCGTAACGCAGGACAACCCCTTTCGAAAGCCATGCTGTTTCTGATTAAACAAAGAATGAATATGCATGTGTTTGGAAATAGATGTGTACAGGATGTGTTCAAGAATTTTACAGCAAACGGAAGTTAATGAAATGGGACGGTAATTCGAGACACTGTTGCGAAGCCCCGATTTATAGACTGGGACTACTGACGCTATTTTCCAATCATCAGGGAGCGAGCAATAATTCAGTGACTTCGTAAAAAGTAATTTTAAATATGGGGACATTGATCGTGCGCAGGATTTCAGTAAAGCAGTCGGTATACAGTCAGGGCCAGCAGCCTTTGAAGCACTTAAGCCCTCCAATAAAACTTCTATTCCGTGAGCATCAAAGAAGATATCTTCCATGGGCGATACATCCGCCGGAGCGAGGCCGTCTGCAGTGTTGTTATTTATAACAGGTAGGGAAAACACAGAACTAAAATAAGTGTTAAAACATTCAGCTTTGTCACCAGCATTAGTGACCATATCGTCACATTTCACGAGAGCAGGAATAGATACGTTATCTTTTTTATTTCTCTTTATGTATTTCCAAAGTTCTTTAGGATTTTCTTTAACTTTAGTTTGAAATGACTCGAAGAAAAATGATTTTGCGTGTTCTATTTTCGTTTTTAGATTACTGGTAATCGTTTTTAGTTTGATGATATTTTCAAGCGACGGATTGTTCTTATAGGCTCGATAAATTCTTTGTTTTCTATGGGTCAATTTCCGTAGTTCTTTTGTAAACCAAGGTTTGCTATTATTACGTCTCTTAGTTAAAATCCAAGAGGGAACAAAGCGGTCTTGCAATTCCAAAACTTTCGTCTTAAATAGTGTCCATAATTCAGGTACCGAACATGATTCAGCAAGCGTTTCAAAAAGAACAAAATAACTATCTAGTTCAGCATTTATCGCGGTAATATTAGCTTTACTGTAATTAAATATGCGTCGACTGCTGTCATTATACGTTTTTACGTGATCCAATTTCATTTCACAAAGGACAGCGTTGTGATCGCTGATTCCCGGAATTACTAAAGTTGTTTGCACTAAATCCGGATCGTTTGTAAGGAAAAGGTCTAGTATGTGGTCCCCTCGAGTGGGTTCTAGCACTGTTTGAGTCAACGAAAACAAGTTGATAAAATTGTACATTACTGCAGTGAGCCCACGAGTTACTCCAGAGTGTATGCTTGGTTGGTGCCAGTTAAGATCGGGCAAATTAAAATCGCCACCTATAGCAATGCTCTCAGATTTAATCGTTTCAGCCGCAGCTGTGAACTCTGCTAGTACATCAACTGAACTTGCTGGCGGCCGATAAAAAGAACAAACTGCCAAAGTTTTACCATTACGAAGTCTTAACTGACACCACACAGCTTCGCACGATCCTAGTTCCACCTCAATCTTACTCGAAGAAATCCTCTGGTCCACTAAAATAAACACACCGCCACCATGACTATTTCTGTCTTTTCTGTAGCATGTAAAATTATCAGGAAATACCTCGCGGTCCATTACGTCATCAGTTAGCCAAGATTCTGTGCCTATAACAACGGACGGCTGAACCGTTTCCAAGAGAGAAGAAAAATCATCAACTTTATTTTTGATGCTACGACAGTTAATAACAAGGAATGAGATTGTAGTGGGCGAGTCAGCATACAGTCACTTAGACCGCACTACCTGATTGATCTTATCATCATAAATGTATTTGGTATCATTCAGATAAAGAACGTCGTGCCTGAGGTTAACCCGCGTATCGTCATCTTTGCGACTCTTGGCAAACTCCCATAGATAACGTCTTTTTCTACGTATCTCTTCAGAGAAGTCTTCTGATACACTGATGCCCGAACCTTTCAACTTCTTTGCGTTTCCTAGGATTGACTGTTTTTCTTTAAACGAGGAAAAATTCGCGATCAAAGGTCGGGTTTTGTCTGGACTAAACTTCCCAATCCTATGAGCTCTTTCAATGGTTGTAGGCGTAATACCGAGCTTTGTTTCACATAGTTCTTTAACTAGTTGTTCCGACACTGCCCATGATTCTTTTGCGTTCTCATCTTTAATACCATAAAACACGAGATTACATCTTCTACTACGATTTTCAAGATTATCAACCTTTGAAACAAGGGACTCCATTGCACGCTGTTGACTTTCGCAGCTATTCCTACACTCTGTCATGGCCACCTCTAACTTCGTAAGCGTTGCAACCTGAGTTTCCAAGGATAAAATACGTCTTTTTAAATCTTCAAGAGTAGCCCCTTGCGCTACTTGTTTTGTTTCTATGCTATCTAATTGGGCTTTAATCTCCAGTTGCCCGTCCAAAATCATTTGCAGAGTCTCCTCATTTACAGGACCTGGGTTTAATTCAATGTCGCCACACAGTAGAAGCAATAAAAAATAAAACGCAAGCCGCCGAAACAAGAAAAAGCGATGCCGTGTATGGCACTTCACAAGCGAATGAGACTTTACACAGTTATACAGCACTTGGGGTGGAACCGGCAAGATAAAGACAGTAAACCTTTTACAAGCCAACCATTCACTAACCTGCGTGAGTAGTAGAAAGTGAAGCTGACAGTGAAGCTGACATCACACCTAGACTTCAAAGAATGAAGATGAGAATGATGAGATTCTCCTATGTGATGAAGCATATTCCAGGAAAGTCTTAAATTGCGGCGGACACACTGACCCGACAGCCTCTAAGCGAAACTGGGGACAGAGATCTGGAGCAAGAGGTGGCTGCATATGTCAAGGGGGTGACAGCTGACCTTCCCGCGACAGAAAGGAGGCTACAAGAAATCAAAGATAAGCAGGCCACGGACTCTACATGCAAACAGTTGGCATGGTACAGCGAAAAAGGGTGGCCCAGCCGAAAAGAAGTCCCTAACAGCTGCAAAGAGTATTGGCAACATCAATCAGAGATCGCCGTTCAAGATGGACTGCTCATGAAAGGATCAAGACTCATCATACCGCTGTCCATGCGTCCTGATATTCTGCTGAAGATCCACCAGGGTCATCAAGGAATCACCAAGTGCAGAGCTCGAGCCAAAGACTCTGTATGGTGGCCAGGACTTTCAACAGCCATCGAAAATATGGTACGCAGATGTCCAGAATGCATCAAGGAAGCGTCCAACCGACATGAACCTTTGATGCCATCCAACTTTCCAGAGCGTCCATGGCAGAAAGTAGCAATGGATCTGTTCTACCTGTCAGGAAAGAACTATCTTCTAGTAACTGACTATTACTCGAGATATCCAGAAATTGCCCTTCTGAATACTATGACATCAAACGGTGTAATAATACACCTAAAGTCAATTTTTGCAAGACATGGGACGCCTGAAGTTGTCTTCAGCGACAATGGACCACAGTTCCAGCGAATTATTGGAAGTGCATTTCAGCAGTTCGCCCAGGAATGGGGTTTTGAACACAGGACGTCCAGTCCAAGATATCCACAGAGCAATGGATTTGTTGAAGTTGCTGTTAGAATTATTAAGAGAAGCCTCAAGAAGACATCTGACAGCTACATCGCACTGCAATCCTACCGTGCAACACCATTGGGAAATGGATATAGTCCCGCCGAATTACTAATGGGTCGCAAGCTGAGAACGTCCCTTCCATCTGTTTCCTCTTCTTTGGAACCTAGGCTTGTGAATACCAAAGAACTTCAACGGTGGGAAAGAAAAAGAACAAGTCAACAAAAGACCAACTATGACAGACGACGGGGTGTAAGACAACGCAAACCATTGAGAAGTGGAGATGTGGTCTGGATTACCGATCAGCGAAAAAGAGGAACAGTGCAATCTGCAACGGAGTACCCAAGGTCATACTTAGTGGACACCGATTCAGATACTCTTCGCCGAAACAGCTTTCATCTTACACCGATGCCTGGGAGTGAAGACACCGATAAAAGTGCAGCACCAGACATCGGATCGACTGCTCTTACACCGGTGCCTGGGAGTGAAGACACCGATAATAGTGCAGCACCAGACATCGGATCGACTGAGTACACGACACGAAGTGGAAGAGTTGTAAAACCTGTAAATAGACTTCAGTTTTAAAGGGGGAAGATGTGCTGTTAGGCTTTGCTTAAGAAGAAGAGGAGAACGACGGGGGGGTTTCGAGGATATAGAATAAACATGGCGTTTAGACAGGAGGCTACCGGGAGCGCTCTGTGTCATTAACAGCCAACAACACAGTCTCCTCATTTACAGGACCTGGGTTTAATTCAATGTCGCCACACAGTAGAAGCAATAAACAATAAAACGCAAGCCGCCGAAACAAGAAAAAGCGATGACGTGTATGGCACTTCACTAAGTGAATGAGACTTTACACAGTTATACAGCACTCGGGGTGGAACCGGCAAGATAAAGACAGTAAACCTTTCACAAGCCAACCATTCACTAACCTGCGTGAGTAGCAGAAATTGCGTGAGCGACATGGTCGTGCCGGCTCCACGCCCCAGTTGGACACTGGCAGTTGCCGCCTTTTGTAGCCCGTAGTTCACCTCGAGGCCGTCGGTGCTGTGCCAGTGTTCGTAGGCCGGTAAGGGACATCGGTCAAAATCAGCGGCGGCGCACGTTGGAAATCGATGCTCGCGGTCGCACTTAGGTGCCCTGTCGCCTGGTGGACATACTTGGGATTCAGTGCCGTCGTCTTCGAAGATTAGCTGCCGTGATGCAGCACTACACAAGACTTGAAAGGATTCAGTGCCGTCGTCTTCGATAAGCAGCTTCCGTGATTCAGCACCGCACAAAACCTGCGTGAGTAGCAGAAATTGCATGAGCGACATGGTCGTGCCGGCTCCACGCCCCCTGACCTACATCACCAGCCACTGTGGCTTCGCCGCCGCTTTTGTAATGCATCGATGGAACTTTAGTCCTTCTGCGCGTATAGACGCTTTACAGCAGCTGTGCATGGGCGCAGCCATAACTGACCTTCAGTTTTCGTTTCCTCTTATTTTTATCACTTCGCTTCATCATTACCAGAGCAGGACAGGTTATTGCCATTTTAGATTCGTCTGTGTCCTTCGCCACAGCATTTGCCTTTGTGAAGGTTCGCCAAAGCCCGCTTCAGTGGCTTGATATCTCGATAAGAAGAGGAGAAGGTCGGCAATGGCGGCTGTAATCTGGCGCCTGTGTAAAGCGTCTTGCTGCAACTCTGCGCGTGCAGTCCACGAGACGTGCACCGCCGCCAGCCTGCTGTGAATTAAAGGTATGGCTGCATTAAGGCCGGTTCACGCATACAGCGGAGCGCTAAGTTAGCGCTACGTGAGCACTCGCAGGAGCGCTCGTGTGGCGCTTCCTAGTGCCTGATGTAGCGCTCGTGCATGTCGATTCCTTTGTTGTTGTTTTCCTTTGGCATTGAAAGAAGAGGAAGTAAAAGAGCCGCTCTCCAAGCAAAGGGTCGGGCAGACGATTCAGAGTCATGGACTCTGAGTGACAAATTGAGTTGGGTATGACCTCATCGCTTTCTATTCGATATGCGTGACCCTGGTTTCAAAGACACCCAGTTAAAAAATAACCGCCTTCGAAAGAGCTCTGTGTCGGCCCCTCAGCCTAGGAACAAGGTTCGCACCGAGGAGGCTCTTATGGGCGTTAAGCCGTCCACACACATATGCACTAATCGCGTATGTAAGGGCATTTGTCGCATTTCTATTTCAGCGTCCCACATGTCCGCCATGGTGCTCCTGATGCACACCCAACCACAGGAACCGGAACCGCAGTGCACGCCCTAATCCTCAGCACCGCGGTACAAGAAGTGCTACTGAAGCGCTAACACGGCGCTACTGAAGCGCTGACAGGGCGCTACTGGAGCCTAAAGAGGCGCTACTGGAGCGCTAACAAGGCGCTACTGGAGCGCTAGTCACGCGCTATATTAGAACGAAGTCACGCGCTGAGAAGCGACACATGAGGGCTCCTTCGAGCGCTCACGTAGCGCTAACTTAGCGCCCGCTGTATGTGTGAGGGGGCGCACCTCAAAGCCCCATAAAAAAGACATGAGGTATTTCGCCAACTTAAATAAATTCTCCCATAATAATGGCTGCGCGGATCTTCTTGAAAATTTCGGCTTTAAAGTCATTGAGGCATTATCGAGACATGAAATGGAACAAATGTTTTATTATAAATATGATTATATACTTAAAAAAATCTTGTAAATGGCCAAAATCGGCTAATTCGGCACACTTACGTTCGGAGCGAATTTACAAAATTATTTCAATGCAAACGAAAAAAGTATTTCATTGAATGTCTTCTAAATTTATTACGAAATCGAATAATATCAAAGTTACTCACGTAAAGTCGATCTGTTCCGTAACTACAGCAGGATATAAAGTACCAAGGTGTCGGTGCTTGTTTTCATTGTTTTTAAGGTACCTCTCTCTCCCGTGAGGTGTCGCTCGCTGTCCAGATGAAATACAAGCCCATGACTGCAAAGTGATGGCGGACATCAAAGATGCAGGAAAAAAGGCCGTCGAAAAGTTCTGGAGATATCTAGGATCTTTGGCCGGCAAAGACAGCACTCCAGAACTGCTAGATTACGATAGTGGGTATCCAGTTCAGAATATCGGACAACTCCTTGAGACACAACTCCACATTATGTTCGGAGTTGCAGATGTAGAAATTTCCTCAGAAAACTGGAAAGCGGAGAGCCGAATCATAGAGGACGTTCCATCGTCAGCATCTAATGATGAATTTGTAATACTAGTGGGGCGAGTGCATGTAGACCGTGCACTCGCGCGGTTGAACGGCAGCACTTCCCAGGGCTTAGACGGAATCTCGGCTAAGGTGCTGAAGAATTTGAGACCCGATTCCCGCGCCCAAATGGCACACCTGTTTAGCCGCATAGTTTGTGGCGATGAACCCATCCCAAGGGACTGGAAGCGTGGCCGAGTCACATTCATTCCTAAGAAAGGCGGCAACAAACAACATCTGCGTGACTACCGCCCACTCACTGTCACAGCTGTAGCCTACAGAGTGTTTGCAACCATCCTTAATTGGCGCATCTCATATTGGGCCGAGGGTGCTGGTGTTCTCACCGAGCTACAAAATGGTTTCCGCAGAGATCGTCGACTGGATGACAACTTGTTCACCCTGACCCAATGTATTGAGATCGCTCGGTTGGAAAAGCGGAACCTTATATGTTGCTTTTTGGACGTTGCTAAAGCTTACGACAGTGTTCCCCATTCCTTGCTGATCAAGCGGCTCCAGCAGCTCAACATGCCGGAACCTTGGGTGGAGCTAATAAAGCGGCTATATGATGGAAATCAAGTTATGGCAACGTTCAACGGAGCCTTTTCTGGTGACGTTCTGGTGCGTAGGGGACTACGTCAGGGTTGTCCGTTATCCCCCGTTCTGTACATGCTCTATACATCCGGCATGGAGAAGGCGCTGGAACACACAGGCATTGGCTTTACTCTGCGACACATGCAACACGGAGACATGGTTGAATGGCGGCTCCCGGGCTCGCTTTCGCAGATGATCTAGTACTGATGGCCGACAACGTCTCAGATATGAAGAAACTGCTGATCGCTTGCGAAGCGGAAGCGGCTCGGCTTCGACTGCAATTCAATGCCAACAAGTCGGCCGTGGTGCCTTTTTCCGGGCAGGGCGAGGGCCTTGAATCCCTCACCATCCAGAACACTGCGCTTCCTGTTAGTAGCCGATATAGATACCTTGGAGTGACCCTGACCAGTGCAGAAGACTACCTAGCAGAGCACCATGAAAATCTCAAGGCGTCAGCGCTCAGGAAGCGAAATGTGCTACGTCGAAAGAGCCTTTGGTGCTGCGATCGGTATGTAATAACCCGCGAACTTTGGAAAGCTGTCGCTGTGCCAGGCTTGACTTTCGCCAATGCCGTTACATGTGCCCCCAGCGGGATCCGAGAATACCTTGAGAGGCGACAAAGGGAAATCGGGCGTCAGGCACTAGGATGCCATGGAAGAGTCGCAAACGAACTGGTCCAAGGAGACCTTGGCTGGTCCTCCTTTGAGGCCCGGGAGGCCAGCAGCAAGTTAGAATACTACGCCCGATTGCGACACATGAATGGAGATCGCTGGGCGCGGCGGGTTTTCGTGTACATTCACCTAAGAGGCGCGCACACTACGTGGAGACGCCGTACCATCCGACTGGGGACGAAATACGGGGCTTTCTCAATGGCCGACGAGCCTCCGACAAAGAAAGAGTGGGTTGCCAAGGTGAGAGATAAAATTAAGACCGTCGAGGCGGACCGGTGGAGAGCAGACATGCAAGAACACTCAAGCATGCACCTTTACGCGTCTTTCAAGACCACCATCGCTCCAATCCTCTGGTGTGGTAATACGCTGGGCAGCAGGCTCCTCGCTGAGGCCCGAGGGGGCGCCTTGCGTACCCGCCTGTATCGACGAAAGTACGACAGCAACGTGACCGACACCCTATGCAGTGCTTGTGGGGAAGTGGAAGAAACTATACACCACTTGGTTCTTGAGTGTCCGGCACTTGCACCGGCAGCAGACCTCACCGCTCGCATCGAGCAAGCCCTCGGGTTTACCGAGGAGAACACGTATGTGCAGTGCTCGAAGCGGAGACTCGAGGCCTGGTGGGCAGTACATTGTTGAAACTAGTGGATACACTCCGCTTTCCAACCTTTTTTCTTTTTTTTGGCGTGTCTATTTAGTAGACGCCCGATTCAAAGGGAATCGCCGCATAAATACAATACAATACAATACAATACATACAATACAATGCGAAATCGTCCTTTCGGCGATCGGCCGGATCGGCACTGTGCAAGGTGTTCTTCCGCGCGCGCCCGTATCCTGTTTCATTCTGCACGCCGAGGCGTCAGTGTGAGTGTCTCGCTTTCCTGGTTATCAGTAAATAAATCTCCGTGTTTTTTTTTTTTTTTTTTGACACAATGTTTTATTTTATTGTTATCTTTCACACTAACGTCCTTCGGCCTTGGGGTCGTGGAAATCGGGGATGAAACGTGCACAGAGTAGATCGTTCTTTGCCTCCTTTATATTTTTCACGGACGTCCTGCGACCTCCGTACGGTTCGTGGTCACCGCAATCTGACGCGAGGAATAACGGGTCGCCTGCTCTGTAGCCAGGGTATTTCTAGGGAGGGTGATAACTCGCTATTCTTCTCAAAACTCACATATTGCCTAAAAAGATGGCCTGAATAATGACTGGGGTATGTTTTTCCGGTGTTTATTTTTGACCAAAAATCGGCGCATGTTTTTCCACGCTTACTTTTTAAACACCAGTGTACTATGGTTCAGCGGCTCGTGATGACGCTAGAAAGCGTTGATAACCGAGGAAGAAAAATGCGATTGGACAAGAGCATTTCAAATTTCCAATTCTATTCACATATTTCGTACGCTTTTCTTCTCGTGGGAGCATCTATCCCGGCGCAAAATGCCTAAGTCGTTGAGCTGTGAACGCATGCGCAGTGTACAATCTTTTGGCCTAGAGAGCTATTGCGCACTCTCGAACGCGCTTCACAGCCCAGTAGACAAAATTGGTGGCACCCAGAAGGCGAGTTTTGGAATGGTCTGTAGTAGGCAAAAGAAACAAATAACATTTAACGCATCTCAGTTCCCCAAGCGAAGAGGCGCGTTTCTAAGGTCAATGGTTCCGGACGACACTAATGTTGTTGGCGTTGTCTTCCAAGAACCACACCGACCTCTGAATAGGCACTGGAAGGATGGAGGATCGACGAGATAACATGTTTCACAAACTTCTACAGAGGAGGCGTTTCGAAGCAACTAGCCATCGCTGGGGCGGGAACATTCACCCACTGGAGTGTTTTAGTTTTACCCAGGCCGAACATTTCCAACCACCGGAGTTTTCCGGCTTTAACCAATCTTGTATTTTTGTCAGCGGCGGATGTTTATCAACTCAGAATATTAAAGTTCGTCCTGAAAATTGTTTTTTTTTCCTTGGTGAATAGAGGTGAGTTGTTCAGTTCAAAACTTCGCATTATCAAAATAACAAACACCGAAATGCTGAGCACCGGATAATGAAGTTGCTAAAAGGCCAAAGCGCCAGAAGGCAACCCTGAACTGCAACAATATTTATTTACTTCGACTTCAAAACGTATTTTTGTAAGGGAAACTGGACTAGGGCAAGAAAGAAGGGAGAATGGAAGGGCTGGGAAGGGAAAGGAAATTCGGAAGAATAGAGCGAGGAGAATAGGGAGTTTCAGCAGATCGTTTCCGCAACCCGCTAAGCGCCAGTTTAGCTCTGCGCAATCCGCCACGAGATTTTGAACTATGCAGAAAAGACTGGAGGTGTGAATGGTCAGTTGCGGCGCCTTCTTTGGGGATACCGATACAGAGGAGGAAAACCGCCTACTAAATCTCGCTATCTCCAAAGGTGACCGGTAACGTCACGCAGAGGAAACGGCGGCCAAACGTTCCGCGCGTAGAAAATCAACTTCCTTTCGAGATACGCTCATGAAGGTGGTGGATATGTTATGTTTGCAGGGACGCATAGCAAACGTCTCAACGATCGCGATTCCTTTGAAACCCTGACCTACGCAAATGATAATTTACAACGCGGTCAAAAGCGATGTCTTGGGCGCCCCGATAAGTCGTTTTTGTTCGCACTGCGGATTATCGGTTTCCCGAAGTTATCACAAAGAAGTTCAAAGTGGGGAGTTTTTGTGTGCCTAACAGAAAACGAAGCACCCTAAACATTCCATAGCTTCGCTTAGTGGAGTGGCCTACTAATCCTTGAGTCTCGTGCCTAGTTGTTCTGAAAACGGGGAAAAAAGAAAAGAAGAAACTCTTTAATGTTTTTGTTTAGACCTGAGTGACACACCCAACCCCTTTCGTAACAAGAGTCGTAACAAATTTCTACCTCGCTCCTATAGACCTTTTCTGCAAGTGCGCCGCCATCTTGAATTGACGTCACTTCCAGTATGGGCGAAAACATTGTTTTGCCTTTGCCTCGCCAATAGAAGGCATTTAGTATATTGGCGACGAGATCTTTGGGTGGCGCCCCCTCGCGGATGCTTTCTGTAACCTAGTCAGTAGCATGCTAGCAGACGACGCTATATGGAATCGTATGAGACATATCTGTTAGTTTACAGCAGTGACGATTTATAATTATTTTTAAATTTTTATGACGTGTCATGAGCTTTTGTGGGACTGAATGGCACCTCCCCTAAGCTCTCTTGATAGATACCAGCTTTAAGATGTTCGAGAGCAAGCCTAGAACTTGGTAGCGTGCGGGGCGTGCAGTCCGTGCAGTTGTTCAACCGTCTAACGCGATTGCGCGGTTGCGCTAGCAGTGCTTGCTGGCTTTCTTTTGTTCTGGGTTTTGCGTGTCGCGATCCTTCGTCTGTTGGTACTGATTAGTTTAATATAAGTTTAATCTAGCAGCGTTAAGTTCGCATTCAACAGGGCGTGAGAGCACAACTGTGCACGCGCGCGTTGTCGTTTTGGTGGTATGGAGCTCGCCGACACCGACGCTTCCGTCCAAGGTAAGGAATTAGCACGGCTCTGGAGTTGTTTCCAAGCATTCGTACGGAACTACGTGAACCAAGTCTGAATTATTATTGTTCCTTTGCAGTGACGCTTCCCCTCTCCCGTATCAACAAGTATGTGGCACAGGAATTTGCCACATCTCGACTTCTGCTCGAGGGAGAAGCCGTACTGGAAGCTGGGCACGTTGTGACGTGCAGTGTTAAAGAAAAATGTTGACAGTAACTGCACGTTTGTGGGTTTCGTGCTGCAAAGATCGGCCTTAAGCAGAGACCCGCACGAGCTCGAGATCGTGCTGAAAGAGAGGACAGTGGCAGCTGCATCATGCTCGTGCAAAGCAGGGTACGCATGTTGTTAACTCTTAATTGATCTTCCCTGCTTTCGGAAGTTCCCTTTCCTGACCCTTTCATTGTAGAATGTACGCTAACACACCTCGCATGCTCGTCCCGCAGGGGTAATATTTCGAGAGGTGGTTCCTCCGCTGAGGCAGAGCGTGCGAGTATTTCATTCTGAAAGCTGGCAAAAGTCAATTGCTTGGGCTGCAACAACTTCCCCATTGCATGAACATTCAGTGGAGCTTGCTAAAATGAAAACGATACTTCGATGCAAGCGAATTACGAACATATTGGAGGAAACCAGTCTAATGTTATGTTGATCATACAAAGCTAGAAAGGGCAAGTATGCTCGGCTTATGGTTCCTCATGGGTGCCACTGTGAACAGTGACTTAATGCCAGACTACAACCTTTTTTTTTTGGACAAGCCAGAAGATTGGCATTTATGTAAGTAAACACATACGGGAAAGGTTTACATTCACCCATGATGCCAGGAGAAGGCGGTGCAGACATCAATGCGTTGGAGCCATACTTTCCACTAACTTCTGCCACTGCCATAATTTTTACCATACCATTTTAAGGCTTCTATGTAAACATGGTAAAATTGGAAGCGGGATGTCATCTCATTGCTTTGAAAGGAGCGCTTTTGGCGATTCTGTATATCTCAGAAATTCATTGTAAAGGCTTTACTTCACAGTAGCACTGTTTTCATTTTTAGGAGCTACAAATGCAAACACATTGTGGCCATGCTCCTGTTCATCCATTCCACAAAGGTGTTTGAAATCTTGTCGTTGACCGACCTGCCACAGCAGTGGGGGAAAAGTCAAAAACAGAGTGTGAAGGACAAGTATGCGCCCAGGCCAATCATTGAGCTTCCCTGCGTCAAGAAGGTATGTATGTGCAAGAATACAGCATACTACAGTGGATGGTAATTCTAAGAGGCAGCAAGAAAGTGATGTAGGCACAATTGCCCAGGACATGCGAGCCGCGATTGAGGCGCATCTTTGCGCCATCTGCCGGTGGCTCGCCTGGTTTCGACTACAATATAGTGCATGCCTCCCCGACTGCTTACAGGCACGTCTGTTCTTCTATTATTCTGCAACATGGTGCTTGCCTCCGAATCTGGCAAGGCGTGCCACTTCAGCGGCCGCCGTGATAAGTGCCTGCCATGGATGCTGCAACTGGAAATAGCACAAGTGGCTTGTGGCGTATATCGCTGGCCAATAGTGAGTCTGGTTGCTGAATTTGGCAATTACGTGCTTTCCTTCATATGTCACGAACAACTGTTCTTTTTTTGTGTGTGGCTAGTGCCATTTACTGTTGATAGAAAAACTCCATTCATGGGGCCAAGGTATAGATATTGGCAAATTCATGCAACACCAGCTAAACTTGACAGTGCTTGCCTGGCAGTAAACCTAGTCCAGTGCTAATGTGCTTGCTTATTCGAAATTCTAGATCAAGACGGCGAGTGACGCAAGTCTGGAGGGAGACGTCCTGGGCAAGCTGCTGCAGGGGCTCCCATATCGCTCTGCTGCTCACCGTCACCGCGAGGAAATCCTCGTACACGGGGATTTCCTCGCGGGGAGATTTCCGTACACGGTTAGTCCACAAATCACTTTGATTGTTAATATTGTGCCCATAACATTTAGCAATCACCTATAATAAAAAAATATTATGGAAATATACTGCAGTCTAAGTTTTAGCTGAAAGAACACCTGTCGGCTGCCACATACTGATTGACAGCTTGAAGGAACAGTTGCATCATTGCCAGTTCTAATCTACTCTATGAAAACATTTTGAATCTGTTGGGAAAAAAAAAACATGACCAATATGGGCTCCTTATAGTGTTGTCTGCAGGGTAGATTAACTTGGATCATTCTGAATAATGGGTAAGTACTTTGTCACGTTCCGCGTCAGGGAAAAAGACAAAAAAGAAGTGCGGTGTGCTTGCGAAGAAGCGAAAAGCACGAGAACAGGAGATTCGGCGATGACCGATAGGACGGGTAGACTTGGCTATGACCCGGAGAAGCATCAGTGACTCTCCGCAACAACCCGAAGGGCGACAAGAAACCTCCTGTACCTACCCATTCTCAGCAGTGGCCCGAACTGGCACCGGGAGGAACCTCTGTACCAACCTATTCTCGGCATTGACCCGAGGCAACCTGAACCACGGCAAGGGTCCCATCACAAAGTGACAAGGACGCACATCCAGCAGCATAGATTAACTTTGGCTGAAACTTCTTGGCTGAAGTGGTCATCTGGACGATGTATGTGAGAGTTTACCAATGTCTAGTAGATATGTAAATACTTGAGCGCTGATATGTCATATTTTCTTAATATACATTTACTCTGGCCAACCACCAGATTGAAAGAAAAGTATGCATGTGGTTGGAAGAGTAAATAAATGTATATTAATAAAATATGACATGTCAGCGCTCAAGTATTTACATATCTACAAGATGTGGGTAAACTCTCACACCCATCGTTCAGGCGACCACTTCAGTGAATATGTTTCAGCGGAAGTTAACCTATATTTATGGATGTGCGTCCTTGCCACTGTATGAGGGAGAGACCCTTGTCATGCTTTGGGTTACCTCGGGTCATTGCCAAGAGTAGGGGGTGCAGAGGTTCCTCCCGGTGTCTGTTCGGGCCAGCGCCGGGAATGGGTAGGTACAGGAGGTTCCTTGTCGCTCTTCAGCTTGTTGCCGAGAGTCACTGATGCTTCTCCAGGTCACAGTCAAGCCCACCCGTCCTATTCAGTCATCGCCGAATCTCCTATCCTCGTGGTCCTTGCTTCTTCACGAGAACGCCACAATTCTACTTTTCTTCTTTCCCTGATGCAGAATGTGAAAACTTCCTTTGCTTTGCTTAGCTTAAATATTGCGCTCAAAAATTGCAAAGTAATAATTTTAACCCAAGATCCTCAATTATGGTGCTGGTGGTAGCTACTAGGTACGCCACCATATGCCAGTAGAGGCTCAGGTGCTTTATCTATATTAGGGATGGGAGGTGGGAAAGCCTAATATTAGGAAAAGTTGACCCTCAAGGTATGCAATGAATTTACTGCCACACATAGATATGCTTTAATTTGAAGGACCAGCAATCGAGCTTGCTTGTTTCCTTTCACCGGTAGTCAAGCCTCATTGGTGAAAACCACAAACTGTTATGTGCTGCATTTGCTTTCATGTGGACTCGATAAATCTTGTTGAAATATATATAAATTAATTATGCTGAAATACTCAAAATAGGGACCGAGAATGGAACCTTCTCTCAAGTGGGATGTATCCTACTGCTTGACAATGATCTATCTGTGCGAGAAGCTCAGATGGATAAAGTTGTGTCATGATTTTGTCGTGTAGCTTTTCAATGCATCGAGTCAGAGGAGTCGCCATCATCACCACAGAGGCCAGCGACACTAACCGAGGCATTAAGAATGATGAGCAGAGATGATCAAGCATCTGATGACAGCTTCTACGAAGCCCTCCAAGATATGTTTTCAAAGGCTGTTCGGGAAAAGATCGCCACACTTACCATCCAACCAGCAGAGTCACCGCTATGGATGGAATACAGAACTGGTCTGATTAGTGCATCTGTGGCCTACAGTGTCTACACGAGGGTGAAGACCTTGAGGACAAAAATGGGCCCCCATGATTTGCGTCCCTTGTTCAAGGTCCTCATGCGAGAGTAGACCTTTCAGTCAGCTGCAATGGCAAGAGGGTCGCAAGACGAAAGCACTGCCAAGAGGAAGTACTTGCAGGAGTCAACGCATGCCAACCTCACGATCCAAGACAGCGGGCTTCTGATAATGGAGTCAGAGCCATGTGTTGGGGCAAGTCCTGACGGGATTGTCACTTGCGACAGTTGTGAACGTCGATTGATTGAGGTAAAGTGCACAGATGGCATGCAAGGTTTCAAGAGCAGAGAGATGATAAAGAACAGTGATAATCATATGCTTAAGAAGACAAGCAGGTATTATTGCCAGGTGCAAGTGCAAATGGGTATTGCTAAAATTCGAAGCACAGACTTCTTTGTCTATCAAGACGAGCACACGCACATACTTTTTTCTGTGCATTTTGATGAAGTATTCTTCAGAGATGTAATTGAGAGGGCGGTTTTCTTCTTTAAGGAGTATATGATACCCCTTATTACTGCGGTTTAGCCTAGTATGCACTGTGTTTGTGTAACTCTCTGATTTTACACGACTACCAATTTAGCGCTGTGAAATGGGATGCTGAACCAAAATTTGGAATTACAAGGCTGAAGAATTGTTCCAACGGGATGCTAGAAGCCCCAAAACATTACTCGTACAGCAGTATCTCGAACAGGTTGCCATATTTTTGGAAAAATAAGGGTGCCATTGAAGGAGGAATGTGACATTGCGATTCTCCCAGAACAGTTGAGAATGAGAGCAAGCGGCCACACCTCTCTCCTCCTTGCTTCAGTTCACCTCCTCAAGGAGACGAAGCGAAAGGTAGAGGGGGTGTCTCGTCGGCCTCATTCAGTCGTGTCTTTCTTTTTCACAAATACGGCCATCTGTTTGAGATAGCGCTGCATGAGCGATGTTTTGGGGCGTGTAGCATCCCGCCTATCACTCCTGCCTTGCTTTGTCATTTGAATTTCGGATCAGCATAAGCACTGCTTCGTTTTATGCTTCTTTGCAGTCATTGTTTTCAGTGCTCTTTACACCCACTGGTTTTGTACAGTATGTGGCCACTCAATGAAGACATTAACTTTGGGCGTCTTTCCACCGTTTTGGAACCTTGCATGTCATTTGTGCACGCAATCGCAACAGTCGCAACTGGAAAAGAAGTTGTCTTAATCTTAAAAAGTTGTGATGCACCTACTATTATTAACAGTCATCCCGCTTCCCTGTTTCATGAATTTTCTTAGTGTTTCTTTCTAAATTGTGTACACCCAGATGCCTTTTTTGTTTCTTTAAAACGTTTTAGACTGCTGTGGGTTATATGTTACGAGTGGAGGACAAGTAAATGAAAACTATTTTGATATGCCAAAGGTGTTTTACAATGACTTAAATAATGCTGTTGTGCAAATTTTTTATGGTACATGTCTAGATTTATGTACCTGGTTCACTTGCGCTGTTAGACTTGTCGCCCACTAACAGGACCAGGTGATCAATCCTTGGTCCTCTTACGCTCAGCTGCTCATCTTCACTTATGATGTCCAGTTGTTTAAGTGTCTTCTGTTCTTTTAGACTATGTTACGATACAAGATCATATGTCACTCATTTCCCACTGGTACAAGCATAATCGATTGATCCTTAATCCCACAATCAGGGAAAGCTTCGTGCCTACATCATTGGATCAGTGATTACACCTGTCTTCTCCGATTTGGAATTCAGTATCTATGACTAGAGCCTTGGGCACTGAACATGTACAAAAAGAGCTCGTAGAACATGACGCCAAACTTCACTGTTACCACTGTACCACGAGCAAAAGTTACTGAGAAGCTAAAAGTAAAAGAAAATGTGTCGCTGGTATGGAACTTCAGCTTTCACGGAAATAAATATTTGTCGTCTGCAAACAGTGGCTTTCGGATATTTACAATTCCTGCAAGCGTAGTGACAATGCTGTCAAGGTATGCAAGGAGATCAAGTGGAAACTGCTGCTGCAGGATCTTGAAGCGTTTTATGCGCTGAATGCTTCTTTCTACGTGAACTCTGGCACTCGCAATGCTGGCATTTCTTTTCGCATCACCAGGCGACAGCTGCTTCTTCTGGCCAAGAAAAGGTGGCCGGATCATCTCGAGCCCATGCTCATAGCACGAGTCTTCAATTAAGAAGCCCCTATCTACCATGACCTTGTCAATGTGGGGCTCACATTTTGTCAGAACTCCACTTTCCCGGGTTATGTGTGTGTCGGAGGTCCTTCCTCCGTACGCACGGCTCACATAGCTAATGAGGCCTCCAGGGGTTGTGCAAATCAAAATCTTAGCAGTATAGGTTTTTTTGTAGATACTGTATGTTAAGATCTGTGATGGCAGGTCTTTCGGTCGCTCAATTGATATCTCTGTGCAGTCCAAGACCACCCTCGTCATGCGGTATTTATCAAAGTGCTTCGTGAGGCATGCAGTGACGTGGTCCTTGTCAGGCCAGTAGATTGCATGCCATAGTACAGATGCTAGCAGTACAACTGCCTCCTTAAAGATACTAGACGCCGTAGTGCGGTGTACGTCAAACAGGACGGCCAGCAGAGAAAAAGGCACATTGTGGTAAAGCTTTGTGAAGACGAGCAGGATGACATCCTCATTGCTAAGTGAGAAGCTCCTCTTTGACTGTTTCATCCGAGCGTCGGTGAACAAATCTGCAATGTTATAGAACAGCTCCAAGCTTGAGATGCCCGTTAGCACTAGCAGTGCCTGTTCGTCCTTAACAGTCGAGATGGTAATTGGTTGTCTCTTCCCCTCAGTCCACGTGTTCACTTGGACACCGATGTGTTGCTTGAGGTGACACAGCTCCTCTTCAACATCTGAAATTGTTTACGTTGGCAATTGTGAATATGCTCATTACGATAATGCAGAAGCCTGCACAATTCACAAAAGTTCCTGCTTTTCCCTGCCATTGTCAAGTAAGAAATGGGGAAGCTGCAACATACTGTCTACTTCATCTACCTTTCCACATGAACAAATAGCGCAAGTAGAAGCAATATTGCATTTTTACACAATCTTGAATATCTGGTGCATGTAATTCTCTACATTTAATGCCCTTCAGGTCAGCCTATGCTACCACTTTCAATCAAACAGAATAAATGCACATGCCATCACCAAGCATACAAAATAGTTTAGATTGGAAAAAGTACATGGTGCCTATTACCTTTGTTGCCAAAGTCATCTCTGCAGCTGTTAGCCATGGACAGATCTTGAAATGAGAGGATAGCATGTGTGAGTAGATATTTCGTTAATACTGTCATGAATGACTGGTGAAGAGGCAAACAAGAAAGAAAGAAACTGAATGTTTAATAAGGCGAACTTGTGCCAAAACAAAATAATAAATAGCGCCGCAGGCGTCGGCGTAGCAGCAGTCTCGAGCGCTTGGGCGAGACTGACTCCAGCTCATCACACAGAGCCCTTCTTATACATGTCTAGCCTTCGAGCAATCGGCGTGGAAAGTTTGGTGCGTAGAACATTCTGATTATGAACACGAGGGAAGGTTCTCGAATTTACAAGAACGCAAAAAAAAAATGTGTGTCCGCTGCCCGGGTATGAACCTCGGCCTCCTTCGTGGAGGCCGAGCACAATAACCACTAGGCTACGCGCTCGCTTGCTTCAACGCGTGTGGCAATACAAGCACAGACAATGATAACAGTGTTATATCTTCTGACCCTGTTGAGTTACAATTGCGGTGTAAGAAGAACCCATTTAGGTGGCCGTCCAGATTGTGTTCGCCGCTGGGCATGCGCTGTATAAGCTTCCCTCCATATTAGGGAGCCATCTTTCAGCGCTCAAGAAAGGTGCCAAGGCACACAGAACCGACTAGCGGCCGAGATTGGTGCATGCCTGCCACTTGTTTCTGACGTAGTTAGATGGCACCCAAAAACGGTGGCTCGCGCATGCTCGGTAACAAGCAGCCCTCTCCACATCTCGGTGCAAAGCATTTGCGGACGCACTCCTTCCACAGGAATGCGGATAGTGTCCTCACCTAAATGGGTTCTTCTTGCACCATGGTTAGAATGCTGCAGAGGAGCGTGTGCCGTGTACCAGGCCAATGACTACGTACAAATGTGAAGGCAAATGAAACACACCCATGATGGTTGCTGCGCTATTCATACCAGCACTGGTAAAGTGGGCCAGTTCGGAAGCGGCTGCAACTGTGGCAGGGTCGGCATCAGCTTCGCATTCAGCTCCAGGACTCTGGCAATCTGCAGCGAATGAAACTGCTCGTTGAAATTAAATGGAGAATCAGTGCCTTATCTATGTTTTTAGGAACACAAGTACAACACAGATAAAAAATGCAAATTAGTTGCCTTGGCATGTGCTTCGATAGTGAAGCTCAAAGTTTTGGCATTTGTTTCTGCTGCGTGAGAGTGCAGCCAAACACAAGTGCAAGCACGGAGCTTGCACTTGCAGCTTCCATTGTAGGTTCTTGCTGAAGCCGAGTATAGGTTTTGAGCATTTGTACGTCGGAGGCATATTAAGTGACATGATTCACAAATCGTAGCCCCCCCCCCCTTCCCCCAAGCGTAGCTGCCTCAAAGCTAGACATGCTATGGCATAGACTACACTACAGTAATATGACTAACCACTTAGTAGGTATTTGGCTCCGTTCAGCGACACTGATGCAGAAAGACGACTGCAGTATTCAACACACCTGTGATTGTCGCTCGCTCGGTCATGTCGGCACTTGTATCCGGAGCCACCCCTGTTGCAGCAACACTTGTAGTAGGACCTCTACTGGCTGGAAATCGCATGTAAAGGGATTGTGTGTTAGGACTCGGGCATACTCCACCATCGCGCTTTGTCGAGGGTGCACACTGAGGCAATTAATTTACTGTCGAACTGACGAACCTCGAGAAATTACGCGACAGAGATAAGATTCTGCTGCTAGCCTGCGCTGCCATTCAGGTGACACACAGCTTAAAAAGAGGTTCTCCATACTGTACGCGAAGGTTAAGAAGTGTTATGTCCGGCAGATTCACATAACTTGATTAACTGCCGGACATGGCCCGACAAATTAGCAAATGGTTTACCTTTATAAATATTTAGACGAAGATAGATTATAAACTTAAAAGCTCTTGCTGAAAAGCATACCACACTTCTTGCTTAAAACATTTGGGTCCGCAAAAAGAATGACCAGAATAATTCGTAGCAGGTGTACGACAGCTTCGAAACGAATAAATATCAGCAGGGCGGCCGGATTAAAGAATATGGGGGCCCTGGGCTAAAGGAGGGGAAAAGGAGAAAAAAAAGGGAGCGCACAAGATTTTTTTTTTTTATTGTCATATTAGAAGCAATGGGCCGCCCCCACCCCGCCCACCCGCACGGCGCCCAACCCGGCCCGCCCCCCCCCCCTTAATCCAGCACTGATTATCAGTGACTTACTCGCTCTTCCAGGTCTCGATCGCGGAATTGGTTTCGCTCGTTTCGCGTCAAACGGGCGGATAGGCAAGCATTTACTTGGAACGGCTCCAGGAGCCAGCCACCGCCTCTTCCAGCCTGTTGAGGGAATGCATTTGTTTACTCGTTTGCAAGGCACGGAAAGAAGTGAACTCGAAACTAATGATAGAATATCACTCACCGAACACCTTGTGGCACACAGGGTACACGAAGTCACTTTCATCGAAGTGCTTACTACATACGCGGGAGCTTTTCGAGTTCGACTTGCCCATTTTCAACTTGATGAGCCACTCCTTTTTGACTTTCCTGTCGCGCGGATAATAATAAAAACTTGTGCCCGTCTCACCGTGGTAGGTGTTGCACTGCGGTACCGAGCAGTACACCACCATCTCGGCGCTTCGACAACGCGTGAAACAACCTTTGTCGCGTCTAGAAAACTTCGAAAGAAACGATCGCAAGCACTCGAGCACCGAAGCGTAGCGCGGCCGACCTAGGAAGAGGCACCCACCAATCCTACTGCTTACGTCACAAAACGATGATGATGATAGCTG
>JAZHYW010057208.1:0-16889 GCA_037355805.1 Ixodes ricinus | reverse complement strand
GCCGTGCATTGCTCTAGTTCTCGGGTGGCATTAATAATGCCGTTTCGTCCACGAAGTCCAAAATTACTGCGTGATCGTTTTATCATCACCGTTATGTTGGAAGCCTCAATGAATACTTGTCAGATTCGTTGAAATATCCGGCTCACTTCGAACATCGCTTTATTTCTTCAAGGGACTAATAACAACATCTCCGGCATTCAGGATATAGATCTTTTTGATGGTACACGTGAAGGCCTATGTTATTTTTGGTATTTTCGCTTTTTTTATTTTATATTGTGCACTACAAAGGCAGAACGAAAAACAAATAGACCAGACTGCGTCCTCTGTCACTTTGGCGATAATGCTTGCTTAAGGGGACAGTGGTGCGTAGCCAGTGTTTTTCAACTGGTTGGTGCTCTTTTTTTGTTTTCTGTACATCATAGGGCATGTTTGTTGTTTTGGGAACTTCTGGTTCAAGGTCTTTTCGTCTGTTCGGAAGGTTTGTTTCCCATTAATGGAGTGCTTCTCTGAGATGCTATAACATATTAAATACTTATAGAGGCCAGGGGTCTGCGATCCAAAACACAAGACGAGTCACAAGAGGTCCGTCGGGAATATTGAGGCGACAAGAAATCTTACTGAGCTCCTATAGTCACTCTGCAGGATGGAAGGAATAAGGAAAAGCTCCAGCAGAGATTGTTTGTCTTCGGTCTCACAGAGGGCGCCCTGGGATGCGGTAAATAGTTGAAACTGGTCATGTGGTCAACAGCATTTGCAAACAGAACGATTCGGACTCATTCACCGTATTTGGGAGGTGGCAGGGTAGTTGTGATTCCTATTTCTGTTGAGGAGAGTTTATACATAATTGTTCTAGTAATGGCCGGAATCGTACCGCCGACGTCGAGGAAAGCGGGAAAAGTGTCAGCGTTACGTCACCGGCCAACTCAAGTTTATCCGAATCTCCGCCTTCCTAGGTTCACGGGGGAGAGAAAGGGAGGGCGGGGGGGGGGGTTAGGTATGCGCTTTTCAGTGCCCGTCCGGACGTAGCACTAGCCACAGCGTTATAAATATCAGGGGTGGCCAGGCTGGCACGGCCTAAGCGCCGCAAACAAAACCGCAAACCATCCAAGAGCCGTGGGAGGGGGGGGGGGGGGCGTATTATTGTTTAAAGCATTAAACGACTCTCGAACTACTTTCAATCTATCCGAGTCAAAAGCAGAACAACTGTACGTAAGGTAGTAAGTAGTAGCACAAGACTACCAAACCGCAATCTGTCTTTCGATTTAAAACGCGTTCCGTTTGTGTTTTGGGGCAAGTGCTCGTGTGACCGGGAGGGAGGCGGGGGGGGGGGGGGGGGGGGGTGGTGGGGGATTGGGGAGGGAGCCGCGAGCCGCACTTTAACACGTGAAGAGCCGCATGCGGCTTGTGAGCCGCAGCCTGGCCACCTCTGATATATATCTTGTATTTCTGTAGAATCCAGACGAACGGCCATCTTTCTTCAGAGAGCGATCGTGGCTTGTATAAAAGTGTCGCTTATTTTATTTAGCGTTATTGTTTTCCCAGTGGCTTATCATGTTGCAAAATATTCCTGGAACAATTGGTTGAGCCTTATGATTTTGACTTCACCTGCCGCTCATCTTAACAACTTCTACTCTAGTGAATGACCAGCCACCCTTTGAAGTGCTGTCGAAAAGGTTCAGATATCTGGTTGTTGACCCCGAGAGTAGTTTTGATAAGAATAAAAGGTGCCGCGTATTCTGTTGTATTAATGGTTAAGGTGACGTTGCGAAAATTAACAACGGTCTGGTCGCATCAGCGCATTTTTTTCGCCCGTTCCTCTGCATGCTCACCACAGTACTTTTTGGTTTTATTCTTGGATATTCTAACAACGCTTTGAGAAATCAATTCAAAATCTTGCATATCCACTGAAAAAAAATCTAACCTAGTGATTTGTTAGCGAGGACATGGTTGACATCTTGTAGCTTTCCGTGGGCTGTGAAAGTGATGCTAATGACGCATTCACTAGGCCCCTCGCATTTGTTTGCGTGACACTGTGCAGACTCATTGGATGAGAACAAGAATTTCTAACTCATTGCTCATGGCAGTTGTAGTAAAATGCGCTTACGTTACTGAGCTAACAAAAAAAATAAATGCGTTACATTTCCTCAAGCGTATCATGATACTTCTGCCAGTAATGTTTTCTTGGTTTCACCTAAAGCTCAGATTCCGAACTCACATAAACCTAAAATGATGAAGGTCAGCGAGAATGGAACGATGTAGGAGAAATACAAAAGCATGTATATAAAAAAGAAATATTGTACCTATAACGTCTTCAAGTTTTTTTAACATATTTATTTTGCAATGAATGGGAAGTCAGGGAAAGCTCTTGTGCTTATACTGGACCTTTCATTTCCGTTATCCTGAAGTATTTAAATGAAGGCCTGTTTGTTTTCGGAGCTATGATGATGGCACAAAACAAAACTTAGTTAGTAGGTGTGAAATCAAGTTTATATAGCAATCAACTGAAACTATGCCTCTAACGGGAGGACTGCGATTGTCTTGTTTGGTCACTCCTTAAATGGCTCGGTAGACCCCGAGGTAGCAATCTACTCACGCACCATCAAGTCACCAGACGATGTCCCTGAAAGCTAACGGAACTAGTGTGCGTTGATGGATATCCAGTATCCTCACAATACTGTAAAGTTTGAGAGAACCTTCGAGCTTGATGACAAGACTGTGCTGTGGGTAGACGTCTTATCACTGGGAGCGAGAAAATGCGATACAAGCTGGAGAAACAAGGCGGTACAGGGCTTGCGCACTGAATTCTGATACAATCAGTCCTTTTATTTTTTCTTTTCGGCACACTCCTATGCACTCACTCCGAAGGATAGATGGCACCCGTCTTTGCACTGACCATCAGGCAGTAAACCACCAGACATTACCCATTCCATGCCCAACGCCTCACTGTCGACGCTATCAATCAGAGTGTTTTTAGTAGATCGTTCCGATCTACTAAAACGAGTTCCCGATAAAATGCGACACATGCGAAAAGGCGGCAGCGGTGTCGGAGTCAACGGAACGATATACTAAACTCTCTATTGACAAAACCGGAAGCACCAAGTAATTTTCAAAGATTGGCTCGTGGAAACGGTTCCGACAGATACATCTACGAGAAGACAACAGAAAGTTCGCGGTGCACCTTATTTTTCTATTCAAAACCACTGAACCAAAACGAAAGATAGCTCACTACACTAACCAGTTGCAAATATTTGACTTCAAAGAAGTCGCCGTCTGGTTCTTCTATAAATCGCTGATGCGATGCCACGACTTTTATCCCTAAGTATCATCAAACAATCCGTGCATGTGAACGCCTCAAAACACCGGGAGGAAACACCGCGCTTCCAACTAGACCCAAGTGGAAAGCTTCACGTTCCATCCACAGTGGTGCCACAAATTCTAGAACTGTACAGCACAAGCGCCGATTGAAGAGATTATGATATGTTTTAAAAAACCACCATGAAATTAAAAAAAAAAAACTTCAGATGGCTGTGATAGAAAAGATGACAAAACATTGCGTCAAGTTCTGTCATGAGTACCAAATGTACAAAGTAAAGTACAAACAATCTGCAGATCAAATGGTGCTTCCTGGTCAACCAAAGACACCTTTTGAGTCGTATCATCTTGAGTTTGCAGATAGGGAAAAAAAAAACAAGAAAGTGCGAGGGGAATGGAGAGCAACCTTCAACTAGCGGTAACGGCAAAAAAAGCAACAACAGCAACAACAACAGAAGAAGAAGAAAAGCAACGCGATCGTTTCACTAGACCAAACTGTAAAGCCACATGGAGCTTGTCCACCTTTTTCGCGGCCAGAAAGAGAAATGTTGAGGAAACCCGGTATATCTTCGAGGTTGACTGCCCCTAGCGTCCTTCAGCAAACGACTCCGACGGAGCAAGCGCAGCTAGAAACGTCAGAACAATATACGGTATATGGACACGCACCCGACCCTCCGGAAGCGGTTGGAAATGTCTCCCTAATGCTGCGGTAGGGATCACGGAAGTTGGTCCCAAAGATCAGCGGGCTGGAATGCAGTCACTTATTTCGTAAGTATCCCGAAAAGCTACATTGCTGGCGGTTGACACTGTACTCGGGCTTTCTGAACAAGTTCATATAAATGAATGCAGGAAGACTGGGTCCTCCAACAAGAAAGATATTGGTGTCAAATGAAAGAAATAACATTTCAATAACACATAACATGTGATGTTTCGGTCTACCAGTGGGTGTCTTTGTCATGGTTCGGAAGGTGTGAGGGACCTGCTTTACGTAGTATAGGAGACCTTACCAAGTTGTGAAAGCAGCACTGCAACAGGGACTCTCTCATGACAGCGTGTCATAGATGGACCCAATAAAACTGCAAAAATAATAGTTTTACCAAGTGATCTTTTTTTTTTTTATCTGAGGAGGGAACGGATTTGCAAGCCTGGGAAATGTGGAGGTTATTGCGAAAAGACAAAGTGGAGATAAATTAAAATGAAATAAAAATGAAACAAAGAAGGTAGAGGAAGCGAGATGGCGACAGGCACGTTTTGGGTATTCCTTGAAACTGTATAGTGTCTGGCTGTTCCAGACTCGGAAGTTAGACTGCTCTAAAATAGTTAGTAAAAACACAAACGTGTTATTTAGTTAAGATAGGGCCGAAGACGAGCAGCATTCTTCGCAGTCTGGTGCCGTTCTGCTGCCATGACTCTCTGTGCAGTCTCTCTCTGTCGCCTTGCGCAGTATTCTCTGATACCCTCGTGCGTAGGGATACATCGCGGTGGCATGAAGTGGAACAATCGCGAGTCAATACGGCAGTCAGACTCAGGAGAACGGTATCCGCTGTACGATGACGAGCCACGGGACTATTATCCAACGTTCTGTAACCCGGATATTGCGCGGAACTGATGCAAGCGTACGCGGTAAGTTCCGCCGACGATGCGGCACCTGAGTCGGGTATCTCTTCTCCGGCGCTCTCCGGGAGCCGTTCCAGCTGAAGGGGAGAAATGCTCTCTCGGGAGCCGCAGTGTCGTCGCGTGCGTGACCACAAAACCTTGCATAAAATTTGTCAGAACGACAACAAAATACGCTTGAAGACCGCGAATTTCTGGCCCTCGAAGGTAGCGGACCGAAACGCTGGAATAGAACACCGAATCTGGCAACAGTTGTCTGTTTTTAAAATTAATGTTTTTATTGAGTTCTTTAAGCGGACATTAGTAAGCATAATGGATGTAGTACCCCCATTAGTCACCACGTTACAACGTGCAAGTAACATTTGGAAACGCACCTTTAGAAAAATAATGAATGAGTTTCAAGTTTAGTTTTTAATGTATGCCTATAGAGCACATTAGAAGACTCAATTAAAACTCATTAATAATGTTTGTAAGGACACGTCAAGTTGCACTTTTACTTTATGTCATGGGTCGGCTTAACCCACGGCCCGCAGGGCAGCATTTCCATGGGGACCTCGGCAAGACCCCCGAAAATAGCCTCCCCCCCCCCCCCCCCCCGCAGCCTCCTCACTAGATTCCAAGAACCGCTCGGAAGTTAGGACCACAAATGGTGTTAGAGAGGAACAAGGAGCGCTCCCACTGGCATTGTCCGGCATCCCCATTGCTGGGCAGAGAACCTTCTTTACTTCCTTTTGCCTTTTTTTTGCTTTTTTGGGGCCCCCCCCCCTTCCCCCGTTTTCGCGACTTGCCGTCCGGCTAAATCCCGTGTCGGCTTCTGTGACGACTCGGGCCCGCCGCTGCCAAGGTTGCCGACCCCTGCTTTGGCGGCATCTGATTTTGAGATCATTAACTCAGCCATTTGTAGTCGTTTCCATCGATTGCTTGTTATAATTTAAACAGGTACTTGAAAATCTCTAAGTTATAGTAGCCGCATTTGTGATTGTTTTTGCATAATTTAGCAGCGGTTTCCTTTGAATAATGACCAAGCGTTTACCAAACCTTCCGTACTAAAGATTCATTTAAATTCGAGTGACTTCATCACAAATTCACTACATTTACGCAGACTTGAACTCCACCGAACACACTAAAGCAAACAGTTCCATGGCGTCCCCTTCAGGGTCAATATAGGTTTCCGAAATAGCGATAAACATTCCTCCCAGCTATAGAAATTGAATAATGATCGCGTTTATTATCATTATATTTTTACTACGTGAGCTCTTAGTTACCCGTTCCCCCGTTTCTCGACGGCGTAAGCATAAACGAAAAGTTCCCCCGCTAAATTTAGCGTAAACATTTAATTTCACTTGACCTATGCACCAATTCAGTTTTCCCGCTATATTTAGCTGAAAAGTTGACGTCACGTGATCTATTCAGCATTTAGTTTCCCCGCAAAATTTAGCGGAAAAATCGGCGCCACATCACCCATGCACCAATCCAGTTTCCCTCGTAATATTTGGCGGGAAAATTGGTATCACGTAGTCTGACGTCACGGGACCGACAGGCGAATTCAAGTTCCCGCTAAATTTAGCGGAAAAATAGACGTCGCGTGACCTATGCATTAATTCAGTTTCCCCGCTAATTTGGCGAGAAAACCCATCACGACTTTAAATAATTTATTTATCAACAACGTTTCGACGCTAAAACAGCGTCATTTCAATATCAGATCAGCGTATGACGCACGATCAGCGCAATGTCAGTCGATCTTCATTGTCATATCGTCAAATAAGCTGCACAACTGGCGCTGTCTTAACTTGTCATGTCGTGTGAACGTCGCGCAATTTTTGAAGTAACGACTTGACTTAGTTGATATTGATGCTCGGGAGCTTAGGAACATCACTTTTGACAACCTTTTTAATGTCGTTAGGAAGCAAACCACAAACGTGGTAAGCGGTTTGTAATAATTTCCGAATTTTTGAACCGCAGCCGAAAAACACCGAAAAACTTTTTAACCGACGAAAGCTGCTATTCAAATGCATGATCATCACGAGTTGCCATTGTGGCTTTGTTCAAGCGATTTTTACGTAGTCCTTTTTTTATTTTTCGTACCAGTTTTATTTTCCGAAATAAGCTAAACACAACAGTGAGAAAAAAGCCCGCAGAATGCTCTGTAATACTCCTTTCAAATGCACACTGGTGTGCTGGTTGACAGATTTTATACGTGAAAGTGGCGTTTTCAATTGCCTTGCGGGCTGTAATAACGCAGAAATACAGTAAAACGTTGTAAACAAACACCTACCTTTGAACTTCACGAAATGATTTCAAGGGAATCGCATGCACATACAAAAAGCATTGGCGAGGAAATATATTGCAATGAGAGTAAAAGTAAACAGATAGCATAAACATGTCAGTAACAACTGTAATTTGTGTAAGTTATACGTCATTGTGTCGAGCATTTTAAACATGAAACAATGCTTGTTGGTGTGCAGAAGATGGAATAGAAAGGTACAGCTAGAGCAGCCTCAAAAGCAACAAAAGCAGAAAACAAAATTAAAAACTATTTGTTTTTGAATTTCGGTTTTATCAAATTTAACATTTCAAGGTTTAATCAGCACATACTAAATGAAAAAAGTAGAACCCGCAGAGCGCTGGAATGCATAACTGTTACACTGAAGTTTTATGGTTTAAGACATAATTTAGATTACATATCTTGCTCAACTTTTCGAAAATATATGGCTATGCAAGAACATAATCAAACAAATATCTTTCCACGAATTTCTGGACGTGTGTAACATGGCAAGCTAATTGCAGGTATATCTATATTTTCTTTTAAAAAAAATGAACAGCAGCAGATAAGGGATACAAAAATTTTCAGTGCAAAAAATATATAAATAAAAAATATACAGCGGCTATGCCGATATAACGCAGTTCAATAAAGTAATGCCCAAATAAAATGTCTAGCAAGCTAAAGGGGGGCTATTAGAAGCCCATAAAGAAACAAATGTTGACATTACTTATACCCTGGAAATCTAGAGCACTTGTGTTCGAAGAGCATTGTCAACTTTTGTGAGAAAAGAAAAGTGCTCCTTTTTTCTTTGCACTCTCATGTATCCTCCACCCATTTCAAGCAATGTTTGCGCTTATGAAAAACACCATATTTCTTTGTTCGCTTCAAAACTGTAATGCACAAATATTACGAAAAATACAACTAACGTTTTAACCTTTAAATACGCCGAGGCATAGTCTCTCTGTGAACGTCACTGGCATTTTCAATCGCCGGTTCAAGCTATTCGATGGGCATGAAACTAAGCCAGTCAAACCCCGATTTGCAAGTGTGAGAACTTCATAAGAGTACACTAAAAACTGAAGAAAAAGGGCAAATATTTGAGCGATTAAATCTCTATGTACATTAGGGCAAATCCATACAATTTTGCCGATACATTAAACACTTGTTTTTTCATCAGGAAATAAAAGAAGGTACAGTTCAACTTAGAAATATTGTTTATTTTCAAATCCTTCCCAGTTTTTATTCAAGTAAAACAAATTGGTGCTTAGTTTTAGCTGTTTGATGTCCAAAACGTTTTTAGACACATAAAGTAAGTTACCCCCCAAAAAAATCAAATCATGCTACGTAGTGCAATGTAAGCTTCAACAACACAAGGTCACCCAAATAGAAAGAACGTAAATTCATGTTTCAGGCACTAACAAACCCGAAGCAAACATGTATTGTTTTTTGTTGTGTACAGCTCCAAATTATGAGAGAGTACAATTGCTTCTTCAGCATTTTCCAGCCTCAAACAGGTGTGAGTCTCCCACTCTCACAGGTCACGGCGCTTTGCCACACCGGTTGTTTGGGGCCACGGCCTCGTACAAGGAACGTTGAGAGTAACACCGACGTCTGGTCCTTCCGCCACGCAGCTCGGTACACGGGTTACGAAGATCTTGAGGATGGTTACGACTTGAGTACCACTCCCAGTCGCTCTTGATCCCGAGGCAGGGGACAAAACATATGCGAAGAATGCAACAGGAGCGGATACGACAGTCTTTGGAAAACCCTCCACGCACACGGAAGAAACCAACGAAATATACGCAGGCACGGAGCCAGGCCCGCTGCGCAATTGAGCACCTAGAGTCTGATCGCAGAGTGCTTGAAGGTGGAGTAGGATGAAAATGAGTCCTGGCAGAGCTTGTGCCGGAGCGAAGCATCCTATTGGCCAATCAGGAACATCAGGATGTGTGCGAGCACAGTCGTTAGAGTCGACGAGCGTAGTCCTGGAAACAGAGCGTTGAAGAGGGGTGAGGTGCTGATCAATGTAACAGCTTACCACTGTACCCATAAAATGGATGCATACAAATACGCCAGTAAGAGAAGAGGCGGTCTTTTGAGCGGTACTAATTGTGCAACACCTTCCTTGAAGGTATACTGACTAAAAATCAGGACATGGGCATAACGCGTTACTAGTAACGAGTTACTTCTACTTAGTTGCTATTTTCGATAACGAGCAACGTATTTAGTTGCTTTTCTAGAAAAGGAACGAGTAACGTATTTAGGTACTTTTAAGGTCAAGCAACGAGTAGCGGTATTTAGTTACGTTTAAAGAGTAACGTGTGCAACACCGTTTAAACAGCTTGTTTTTAAACAATTAAACAGTAGGAAAGTATAGCAACGTTTATCGCTGAACATGTCAGTCGAACTCTACAGCTGGGAATGTCCTTAACCCAGCGGACACAAAGAGGTTACTTGGTTGAACCTTCTGAAATCGTGTACAGACCGAATGTAAACCCGGAGCTTGCCAACGCGGGAAGGCACAGAACCCATTGTCAACTTGGAACTTTAGAAGCAAAGGGAACAAGAGAGAGGGGAATCCCAGATTCACCAGCTCTTCCCGAAGCACAACACTGCCGTTCCTCCGAGCGCGTCTGTAGCTGAGACTCTTGAGCGTCGCCGGAGATGTATTCTAAAGGAGGCGGTGAAACATAACTGATAGAAAAGTTCGAGAGGCAGCTACTGTGTGCAACTGACTACTGAAAAAAGACAATAAACCACGAAACAAAAGCAGTTGCGTGTTTGGCCGTCAAAGTAACGAGAAAAGTAACTCGTTACTTTTGAGGTAACATCCGCATTCCTTTTGAGAATCGGTAACAAGTAAAGTATTTAGTTACTTTTTTTGGGGGTAACGTGTGCATGTCTGCTAAAAAAGGTATAACCAACTGTTCATTTATATATCCATAATATTAGAAAAGACCCTAGCCATATCCTAGTGCATCAAGTATCATTATCTGCTCTAGCCTCTTCAATCAAAGCATCGACCATTCTATTCTCAGCAAGTGTGGCAAGTGGTAATTCAGTGAAAATAAATGCATTTTCCTGCAATCCTGCCACGTAATGGGACGCAAACCTCCTCATGTCTTTTGAATAACATTTTTTTTTTTGTGTCCGATCAGTACTTCTGATGCTGAAAACAAATTTGCGTTGTATTTGGATTGTCGCTGGTGTGTGTTTCTTCTTTTCTACAACGGAGGACCTTTCAACACACTCTGCCGCAGACGTTAAATTATATTTACTTTCAATTACACAAGAAACCCTGTACGGTTTTTAAGACAAGTGGTCGTGAAATAGCAACTCTCATGGGAATCTGTATGAGGTGAGGCCCCTTAATGTGAGGTCGTTGTGAGCATGCGCTCTAAACTGCGCCCTCAATTATGGCTTCCAGTGAATACTCCCTATACAAACGTCTGCCAGTGTCTGCCCTGGGTTGCTAACCATAAAGTTATTATAAGGTACGCTAGAGGTTCAGCTGGCGCTAGTTTGCTGTTGCGAAGTGAAGCGAGCAGAAACCAGTCGAAAATATTACTTTCGGTAATGCATTTCTATGAGGAAGAGTGGGTGCAATTTTTTCGCATTTAATTATAAGAGCAAATATTACATATAATTTTAAAGCAATAAATTGCCCAGAACATTTATCAATCTCGTAAATAAAAATAATGTTCCTTTATAGTGTTTTGCCTTCAAAATCGTCGGCATTAACACGGTGCTAAAATAGCTCATATACATCCATTTATGTTTACTGTTGGACACCGTTAACACGAACACGGCGTCGGCGTTTTTCTACGGGGAGATTTATGTACCGAACGAACGAAGGAGAAACTAGAAAACTCAAGAGAGCGGTAAAAATTATGCAGATCAGCAACTCTCTGTGCACGTACATAGCCAAAATAAACCGAAGGCAAGGTAATGATAGTTTGATTTGCAATAAATAAGTTTCGCTTTGTTCTTTTTGCTCGTGCATATATGCGAAGATGCATGTTCTTGCTTTCAAAACGCCATCCGCACGCTCGAAATCTTCAAAAATACGGAGAAGCCAAAAGAAAGGTGTCAGATAAAAGCTGCCCCATAGATTTTATCGATGTTATGGGTGTTTTTATAGGGGCTTTTAACAGGTCGTAAAGTTAAATGATGGGGTCATTTTCACATAGTGACAGGGCTGGCATAATAGCAATAGTATTAACATCATCAGAATGCTAGTGAATCTTGAACACACTCTACAATGTTTGCTTAGATCCTCGCTTGTCTTTGCAGACCTGCCGTGGAAAACAATCTTGGGCTCGAAATATAGCGAAGTTTTACATCGTTCACTGATAAGAAAACAATACTGTAACTAAAGCAATGACACTTTGATAATGATAATAGAGGTACACACTATCCGCTACGACCCAAATAACAAGGTAATCAATGCTATACTCCGGCGCAGAGATGAATCGCACGCTGTCTGCTGTCTGCTTCAATTTGCATACCGGAACTCTCGTAGATACTATAGGTTGAACTCCAGTATGCATTGCAATAACTCTATGGCGCTAACAAAGCGTTTGAAAAAAGAAGTTTAATCAACAAAATAATAGGTGAAGCTTGCGGCCAAGCTTCCTATCAAAACAGTAAGAATGCTGTTCTTTCATTTTTGAGTGATTTTCGCTTTTAATGCGTTAGCATTAGAACGCTCGTTTCGTTGAAAGCCCGGTAGTGTCTTTCGCCTGTCACTGCTGGAAAGAAAGCGAAGAAGGGGGAGAGGGTGACGCGTGCTACGTTTCCATTGGTCCGAAGCGCTGACGTTAGCACGCGTCACCTTCTCCCTTTCTCCCCGGCGCTGACAAACTGGCAGACACCGCCGGGTTTTCGTCAGAACGATCCTTTACGTTTTCGGCAAAGTCACGCGCACAGCTAGCGCGGAGCCAGAGAGGTAGGAGCGTGCCGCGCAATACCTCCTAGATTAACAAAGCCGTACTGCTGACTGAGATGGCTTAAATCGAAGGTCACGGATCGCCGTATTTTTTGGAAAAAGAAGGGCGCGATCGAGCGAGGACTTAGACGTTACGGTCCTCCTGGAAACGTTGAGAATGAGGGGACGCGGCCTCGCTTCACTCCTCCTGGCTTCGGTTCACCACCCTAATCGTGACGTAACATCTTGTCGGGCGCGTCGTTCAGTCGCGCATTTCTTTCCAAAAGTACAGCCATCCCGTTAGAGATATCCGGTGTATGAGTGGTGTTTCTTGGGTCCTGCAGCGCCCTGCCTATTGCTCCAGCACTGTTTTGCTCCAGCCCTGCCTAGTGCTCAAGCCCTTCCTATTGCCCCAGCTCGAAATTTCGGTTCAGTATCCCTTCAATGAGAAGGCCAACGCTGGATACATATTGAAACGAGTGCTGCGTCAGCGCTCGGCTTCAAGTCTACTTTGAGCCCAATGTTGACGCAATCGTTCTGTTCAGTCTGTGCCTAGCGTTAGCCTTCTCTGATGACGCCATCTGATTCAGCACTACAGCTTTGTTATCTGAAGGCGTTGGCGCCCGCGGCGCGGTGGAATGCGGGCGTGCTCAGTTGCCGCTCTGCCCGTCGCCGGTTGTTCTTCGCTCCGGGTTTCCGTAGTAGCTGTGCCTGGGCATTTGTGCGTGCAGTTAAAACAATGAATGCGGTTCACTCCACGAGTGATATGGATAAGTCGCTTCCACGAGCGGAATGGATCTGGTTGTTTCCATGAGTGACATGGATAACCGTATCCAGCGGGCGTCGTACGTACTCTGACAGGTGACAATAAAGCAGGAACGAAACAAATTACAGGAAGATCCATTGGTGGATTCTAGGGAATGCGTCAGCGTGACCCTTGGGGAAACGCCACACGTGTCCCCCCTTGGGAAACGCTAACACTGACCCCGTAACGAGACCAAAAAGAGGCTGCAGGAAATAGAAGAAACAGAAAGAGAGCCAACAGAGAATGCCAAAACAGAAGAGGTTAAGGGTCAGTGCTAGCGTTTCCAAAGGGGACGTGTGTGGTGTTTCAAGGGTCATGCTAACGCATTGCTTAAGAATCTACTAATGAATCTTCTGGCTTTTTTTTTTATTTCTTCATAGCGCTCGTCTTCGTAGCCAAGAACGTGGCTTAAAATTGTTTTATTTTCCTCTTGCTAGGGGCGTTGTTGAAAACTTCATGACTTGAGTCCATACCTGCCACCACGCTACAGAGGTATTCGCACGTCGTATCTGTGCTCTAAACTAGTGCCATCAAAGCGCTTTTTTCACCTTTCCCTGCTTTTATTTTACAGCATTAATTCACGCAAATGTGAGATTTAAAAAACGTCAAGCAACATTCCGATAATTCAGAACTCACCCTCTTGCTTATTCTGTACAGCCGAGACTTGCCGGACCGTGAATGGATCTAAACCGAAAACGTGGAAGAGCAAGGACATTTTAAAGCACTTGACATTTCTCGCTTAAAAGATTTTTCTACAATCAGGTTCTAATTTTTTCTCCCAATCACAAGCGAGGCAGCTTTCTGCCTGAGACGTTGAAAGAAATGTCAGCACATTGGGAGCGTGCGACACCTATAGGGGGCGCGCCGCTCCTGCCTTGTAGCTGGTTGGCAGCCCAACTAGTGACAGCGTTCACGTTATGCCCCATAGTAGGGAGTTTTCCGATCGTTTTGGCACTTCTGCAACGCTTTCCGCAACCCGCTACGGTACCCGAACTCTACATTTAAAGCCATCGGCGCGCAGGCGCAGTAGCGGCTGCTTCGTTGCGGATGGTTTAGCGGAGGGGGAAACGCGGTCTACGAAAACTTCTTAATGAAGCGACCTCCGATCTGTCCTATGCGGAGCGCAAGTTCGTCTGCTTCTTTTCCAGAGGTTAGATGACGTCAGAACAACGCCGAGCTCTGATTGGTTTGATTGGATCGAATAGTGGGTAGACCCTCAAAGCAAGCTGCTGCAGTGAGGTCTACCCACTATCCATTTAATGAGAGCCAAACAGAGCTGGCGTTGTTCTGACGTCACTCAACCCCTGCGCAAAGGAAGCAGACGAATTGTGCTGCGCACCAGCAATGCGGCTGCCCAGCGTCTTCGCCGCTCGCGCTTCCCGCGCCGTGATTTCTTGATATCGCTGCGGGAGTAAAGGCTTGGCACCCTGACATTCGAAACCTGCCCGTCGTCCAGCTTTGCTCTGGATGTGTTTTTCAGTCATCCGACCCGCAGGGTTGCGGGTCGAAATAATAATAAAGTAATCCATTGCAATTACAATTACTCGTGATTGAAAATTGTTCAATTTGATTACTTGATTATTTGAGAAGCAGAGTAGTTAGCTCGTAACTTGAAAAAGTAACCGTTACTTTTCCGATTACTTGAAATTTGTAAAACGGCACCTTTTTATGCCGGCTTCAATGTGGGTCTTTTGTAATGTCCATTATTGAATTAGAAGCACCGAATTATAAACTACAGGGTGTCCCCCGAAAAAAATATTTACAGGTTTTTTTTTTTTTCACCGCAAGAATAAAGGCATGCATCGCCGAATGCTCGTTCTCCGCCCCAAGGTAGCGCTAGAGTTACGAACCAGATGCCAAAGTTTCAGCGCGAACCGATATTTTATTCAAAAGTTATAAATGATTTTTTTTTGAAAATGTCAATGGGAAAATGGTGGCCGACAGAGCTCTCGAACACATAATGCTCTACGGCGCCAGAAACCGAAAATGGGCAAAAATGGGCTCCATTTTCCCATTGAAATTTTCAGAAAATTACATATAACTTTTGAATAACATGTCGGTTCGGACTGAAACTTTGGCATTTGGTTCGGAGGACTTAGAGCAACCTTTCGGCAGAGAATGAACGTCTGGCCATGCATAGTTTTATTTTGTCAAAAAAAAAAAAAAAAACTAAATTTTTTTGTTGACCGTTTTGTAGACTATTTTTAAATCCACAAATTTTGGTAAACCTTTCTCCTGTCGGATACTTGGTTCGAGGAATTCTTGCTAAGATATTGTACGAGGGACGTAATTAGAAGGGGTGGGGAATACAGTAAAGGTTTTAAGTATTTTTGGTACTTCCAAAAGCAATCAAATTACTCCCATCACATCCTAAAAGATCGAATAAAATGATTACAAGTAATTTTATTACTTGTAACAAGTACCGTGCACGAGCCTGCAGGTGTGTCATTAATTCCTATAGACATCTATTTTATTGTTTTCAATTTTTTTTCGTTAAAGAGGCCCTGCAATCATATTTAAGCAGTCTACCTTTTGCGGTTTCCACGTCTCTTGGGGTTCGGGCAAACCAGCGGGCACGGAGAGAGTAACTAAATATCAGTGCGTCATATTTTAACCGAACGACGCGGAAACCTCCGCCACCAACGAGGGCGACCCGCGGTATCGAAAGCGCGCAAAATGTGACGTCTTAGGTCCTGGCCTTACTACTGGTCAGTGCCGCTAAAAGATTTTTTTCTTAGTCGAGACACAAAATATAAGTGTCGCGAACCGTTTCAATTATTTATAGAAGTAGTTTTTGTTCAGTATTTTAGATCAGAAAAGAAACAAATGCAGTTTATAAAGCACGGAAACAAGAAATGACCCGTCGACATACCTGCCACCAAGCGGCGGAAAAACCGGCGCATATTAGAAAGGGCTAGTAGGATGAGGCGACGACGAACGGCGAGCGTAGAAAGGTCCCGGAGCGTAGAGAGGCCATTTGGCGGTATGGCAGCGCGAAGTGGCTCCCGTTCTGTACTGATCTTTACCCCGTGTTTTCTGTCGTTTGTGGCCAATGAAGTGTTATGCCGAAATAGTCTTTAATCGCGCAGCAAATGCAATGCGAGCCGCCCTGGCCGCCCGCTTCATACAGCCTATCCAACACACGGTTTAGGGGCGCCCCCTCGAGCCGTCGACACGGAGTGCGGCAGCCGTGATAGCTCGATGAGCTCACTATCCCTCCTCTAGTTCACGGCCACTCAAGCCAGGACCTACGACGTCATGAAGGCGGTTATTTTTTGCTTGTTTTTGTAATTCTAATTTGCCTATAACTTTTAAAAATAAAGCGAATTTTGCGAAAAGAAAAGTTTCATTAAGTTACTACGTTCAGTGCGCTTAGGTTCGGCGCAAATTAAAAACCAGTCAAAAAGTTGTTGCAGGGCCCCTTTAAGAAATTTCAAAAGAATGTATGCACCTAGAAAGTGAGGGAGAGGAGAAGACGATAGGGACGTGAGAACGCCGAGCTCTAATTGGAAGGATTACTGGGTAGACCGAAAGCTAGGTATGCCTTTGTCTCCACTGCACTCGTGGAACGAGTTCGAATGCGAAAATCCAAATGCCGGACGCCAGCGTTTCAAATTCTAGCGAGTTCGGCGAGGGCAGTGGAGACAAAGTCAGCTAGCGTTAGGTCTACCCACTAATGCTTCCAATCAGTGCTCGCCGGTCACACGTGGCCGCCTACTTCGTTGGTCTCCGCACGCCTCCCGTTTCCTCCTCTCCTACACTTTCTGGGCGTATAGTTGAGGGTGATACGAAAAAGCCTGAGCGCGTGGCTTTGTAGACCTCGAGTGTATGTACAGGGTGTTTATTTGTTTGTTTCAGCTTTACGTGTTTGTTTAATAAAAGCCGTGAAAGCTACATTTGCGCGGTTTGTTCAGGGTTTGGTATACGGCCAGGGGGACATAGTAGAAGGTACCACTCGTACAGCAGGA